>CAUYQV010041258.1:0-59054 GCA_963574575.1 Galagoides demidoff
CTATCCAGAAGGAAGCCTGTCTGATGAATAGGGTCTTTTTTGTGTGAGGGGGATCCTAACATAGCCACACACAAATCCTTTTCCAGCTCCTCCTAACACAAAGACACAAAGGATCTAGACAGCCCCACACCCCAGAAGTTCAAGCCAAAAGACCCTAACCTGACAGGCAACCTGTGGCATGTGCCCACCCCCACAGCTCCATATAAATGTGATCTCTAGGCTCAGCGCCTGTAGCTCAATGGCTAGGGTGCAGGCCACATATACAGGGCTGGCGGGTTCAAACCTGGCTTGGGCCTGCCAAACAACAATGACAACTACAACCAAAAAATAGCTGGGCATTGTGGCAAGCACCTATAGTCCTAGCTACTTGGGAGGTTGAGACAAGAGAATCACTTAAGCACAAGAGTTTGAGGTTGCTGTGAGCTGTAATGCCATAGCACTCTACTGAGGATAACATAGTAAGACTCTGTCTCAAAAAAAAAAAAAAGTGATCTCTAACTGCCCCTGGGGCAGACGCCATCTTTGCCCTGCTCAGGCAGGTCACTCTCCCCTTTCATTAAACTTGGTCTGAACCCTCCTTTGCAGCCTCGTCTCTAGATACCACCATTTACACCATTCAAGAGTCTCACTCTGTCACCTTGGATAGAGTACCATGGGCATCATCATAGCTCACAGCAACCCCAAACTCTTGGGCTTGAGTGATCCTCTTGTCTCAGTCTCCTGAATAGCTGGGATTACAGGTGCCACAACACCCAGCTAGTTTTTCTATTTTTAGGAGAACTACGGTTTTGCTCTTGCTCAGGCTGGTCTTGAACTCCTGAACTCAAGCGATGCCACCGAGCTTGACCTAAGGAATAGGTTCTTAAATTAGTTGCAAAGAAAGCAGAAGCAGACAACTGGCCTTTGTGGATAAGCCTTTGTTCAGCCTCAGAGTTCCATGTAAAGAAGATAACATGACCTTCATTTTCCCTCTGTCCAGTGAAAGAGGTTTTCTGATGAACATTTGCAGGACATAGAAACAATAAACATAAGCAAGTGTCTGGTGTTGGCAATGAGGTTTGGGGCTGGGTCTTTTTTGTCTAGTTAGAGTAGGGCCTGTGGCAAAAGAAGGCACTATTTAATTCTTGCCAAGTGACATTTTGGCCCACGGCTGCCCTTTTTTAGATGAACATTTTCTAGAGCTAAACAAAGGCAAAGACAGTCTGGGGGAAATAGACACTGATAATCACAAGAACCCCAGACCCTGATAGGGCCAACATTATTCTGGATACTAACAGATCAGGGTTTGAGGTCTAATACCACCTACTTACCAGCTGGGTCATGGGGAGTTATATTCAATTCCTGCCTCTTGGGAATTCAATCTAAATCTCCAAATGTTTAACTCTCCCCTCTGAGAGATACCTAGGAGGAGGCAGAGAGAGAGACACACAGAAAGAGATGAGAGAACAAAGGCGGGAATCTAGCTGTAGGGCCCAGGGAAATTATTAATATGTTCCCCAGGCAAAGAGAATGTTTTGAGGTGGGAGCCTCGACCTGGAGAGTCGAAGTTAGGGGGCCACAACTCAACTGAGAGGGTTGACAAACTCAATAAGGAAAAAAGTACACCCTTATTTTCATTAACCTTTAACTAAAGTTGAGCTTTTTCTTCAGTTAAGAATGTAGGTAACAGGCTCAGTAGCTACAGCACCAGCCACATACATCCAAAGTGGAGGGTTCAAATCCTCCCTGCACCTGCCAAACAACGACAACTATAATCAAAAAATAACCAGGCCTTGTGGTGGGCGCCTGTAGTCCCAGCTACTTGGGAGACTGAGGCAAGAGAATCACTTAAGCCAGAGAGTTTGAGGTTGCTGTGAGCTGTGATCTACCCAGAGTGACATAGTGAGACTCTGTCTCAAAAAAAAAAAAAAAAAAAAAGAATGTAGGTAACAAACCATGATGTCTCAGAGACATCAGTGACTTTGTCAGAACTAGGATTTTAAATACTTTCATATTACATTACTCTTGTTTTAGAGACCTTAAAATAGTTCTTATGTTCGTCACTTCCTCAAAATCACATTCCTTAGACCTACACCAGGTCTTGTTTAATGCATTAATAAAGTAGCATTTATATTCCATATCTCAATTTTGTTTACATTTTCATAACTCTATTTCAAGATAATTGGGTCCTTTGTGCTTGTTTATGCATTAGAAACATTGTTCTGAGAAACGTCTATGGGCGTCACCAGCCCGGGAAGGAGAGCTACTGGCACACAGAAAGGTGGGGACGAGAAAGGCAGCTGGCCAGGGGAGGATCTGAAAACACAAGCTGGGTTAAAGTTCCGTTTCAATATCCTTTTCAGAAGACACAAAGTCCTTTGTTGCTCATGTCCGCTGCCCTCTAAAGTTGATCGCGGGCCAACTCTGAGCACAGGATGAAGACGCGGGAGGAGTGGGTGGAGGGCCAGAGAAGGGGGTCACGGCGGCGCCACCCGCCCTCGGCGCGCGGCCGCTCCGGGGCGCCTCCAGCTCCCAACCCACTTACATCACCTGCCGGGGCCTCCCTGCCTGGTGGAGACAGACATCTTTCCCTCACGAAGATAAAGATGAACTTTATAGTCTTTATCTGATGACTCTACTGATACTTGATCTCTGAGTGAAGGAGCCAAAGACCAGCGCCCACCGCCCACGGGAACTTCGCCACTTCTCTGTTTCATTAAGAGGGCCGTTGTCCCTGCGGCTGGGCAGCAAGCGGCTCCCCGCGCTGGGCGAGGGGTGGGTTTGGCCGGGAGCGCGGCCCGCGCGGGGCGGAGGGCGGAGGCAGCGACAGCCCCTGCCCCGGCGGCTCGGAGGCTGCAGCTCGAGGCACTGGGTGGGGCGCTGCGGGGCTTCATCTTGGGATTTGTTGCCCCGGGAATTTCACATCTTTCAAGCCCCAGAGAAGTGGGTCATAGGAAGATAATTGCTTGCGGTGTGGACAGAGCCTCGAGTTTTTTCTCTTTTCTTCTTTTTTTTTTTTGAAACTCTGTTGCCCAGGATAGGAGTGCCATGGCCTCAGCCTAGCTCACAGCAACCTCAAATTCCTGCTTTCAAGCGATCCTCCTGCCTCCCAAAGTGCTAGGATTGTACACAAGAGCCACCCACTGGGCTGAGAGCTTGGGTTTCTTTTTTCTTTTCTTTCTTTTTTTTTTTTTTGAGACAGAGTTCCACTTTGTCCTAGCGTCACAGTTCACAGCAACCTCCAACTCCTGAGTTTAGACGATTCTCTTGCCTCAGCCTCCTGAGTAGTGGAGACTACAGGTGCCCGCCACAACGCCCAGCTATTGTTGTTGTTGTTGTTACAGTTTGACGAGGTTCCACCGGCCACCCTTGGTTTATGGGGCTGGCGCCCTACTCACTGAGCCACAGGCACCGCCCCGAGCTTGGGTTTCTTATCTGGTAAAGCTGATGTGTAAAGAACACAGCAAGCCAAGGGTGCACCCTTCAGTTGTTCTAGAAACCCAGTGCTGTTAAACAAGCCAAACCCCTTTCACTTGCTGAAGAGCAAATAGACACTTGCTGGTTGGGGGAAGATTAGGGAAGAAAGGTTCGGCACCTGTGGCTCAAGTGGCTAAGGCGCCAGCCACCTACACCTAGGGTGGCGGGTTCAAATCCAGCCCAGGCCCACCAAAACAACAATGATGGCTACAACCAAAAACTAGCCGGGCGTCGTGGCGGGCGCCTGTGGTCCCAGCTGCTTGGGAGGCGGAGGCAGGAGAATCGCTTGAGCCCAGAAGTTGGAGGTTGCTGTGAGCTGTGATGCCACAGCACTCTACCCAGGGGGACAGCTTGAGGCTCCGTCTCAAACAAACAAACAAAAAAGAAGATTAGGGAAGAAAAAGTCCCCTTCCTCCCCACCACCTTGGCGAACACCACTTGAAACAGCTCCTGAATGTCTGGGGGACAAAGACCCTACCATGTCATGACATGTCTGCTGCGGGTTACCCTTCATTAACTCCCCCACAGCAATGCTATGAGGTAGGAACTATTCAACTCATTTTTTACATGAGGAAAATAAGGCTTAGTGAGTTAAGATATTTGCTTCTGCTGCACATACCCTACCTTCTAATTTGATTTTGTGAGTGAAAAATGCCTGCTCTTTCCTTTGGTTTATTTATTCAGCGTTTAATATGAGAAGATTTTGATTTCTATGTAATTAACACGCACAGTGATGGTGAGGCAAGGCACACCTAAACTGTCAGGGTGTGTGGAGTCATTTAAAGTACATTTGGATCCCAGCCCTGACCTGTCTCTAACCCCTTGCTTGACCTTGGGTAGCTGCCTTTTCCCTGAGCACCTCAGCTTCCTCACTGGCAGATTCCCCACCAGCTGCAGACGAGTGGCCTGGGGAAGAGGGAAGAAGGGTGGCTGGAAAGCAAGTGGGCATATGGGCAGAATCTGGGAGTCAGGCTGAGGCCTGGCCTGGGAGAACCAGGGGCGAGGTCAAGAGTCTGGTGTCCCACTTATCCCTAGTCCTACGCAGAGACCTGCTTCCTGGCCTGGCCTGCAGCTCCCTCCCTGGCAAGGGCAGCCAGAGAATAGAAGCCTTCTTGTGGTGCCCTCGACTCTCTACAAGAGAGGATCACTTGAGCCCAGGAATTTGTGCCTTTCTTTTCTTTTCTTTTCTTTTTTCTCCTTCTGTCCTCTTTTCCTTTCCTTCCTTCTTTTTTCCCTCTCTCCCTTCCTTTTTTTTTTGTAACATAGGAACATGTTTATCTTGGACAGTATAGGATTTAGATTAAAATACAGGAGTTCAACTACTCCTTTAACTCCTAAAGCACTAACCACAAGTAGAGAAGATTTTAATCTCTCTCTAATTAACAGGCACAGTGAGGGTAAGGGAAGGCACACCTAAGCTGTCAGGGTGTGTGGAGTCATTTAAAGTATGTGTGAGTCCCAGCCCTGACCTGTCCCTAACCCCGTTTGACCTTGGGTGTCCGCCTCAGTTTTTTCATTGGCAGGTTCCCCACCAGCTGCAGTGGCCTGGGGAAGAGAGAGAAAGGGTAGCTGGAAAGCGAGTGGGCAGACTTCCACAAGCCAGCACAGCCCAGCCTGCCCATGGCTCCTACCTCTCCACAACTGGGGTGGGTCCTCCCACATTCCCAGGGGTGAGGTGGGGAGGAGAGGGGATGGGACACCTCAGCACTCCACTGTCCCTTTCAACCTCTCTATCCTTTGATAGGTAGCATAGGAGTGAACATTAATACCAGCAGATTTGGTTTCATGATATCTTAGCCTGTCCCACATACGTGGTCCCTTGGTATGTCAGGGACATAAGCATCTATTATGTATTCTCAGACTTTGAGGTCTCAGCTGAAATGGAGACAAATATTCCCACCTTGTGCCCTGTCACATATAACTATGCCATCATTTATTTAACCAGCTTTTATTGATAGAAATTGGGTTGGTCCCTGTGTGTGTGTGCCCACACCCTCCTACAAATGCACAAGTGAGTCTTCCTGAACTATTGCTAACAATGCCCCAGGCAGGCTTTTAATCTAGCTGATGATTCCTGTACATGATTGCCACTTTGGCCTCCCTAGGTCATCTAACCAGTCCTGGAACAGATTCCCCTGTCCTGCTTCTCGAGCTGAGAGAAGGCTGCTGCTGGATATACCTAATATATTTTTTTAAAATTATTTTTATTTTAATTAATTTATTTTTCTTGAGACAGAGTTTCACTCTGTCACCCAGGCTAGAAATACATATCAGCCTAGCTCACTGTAACCTCAAATTCCTGGGTTCAAGTGATCCTCTTGCTTTAGCTTCCCAAGTAAATGGGACTATAAGCACCAGTCAAAACACTTGGCTAGTTTTTTCTTTTCTTTTTTTTTTTTTTTTTGAGGAAGGGAGAGAGGGAAAAAAGAAGGAAGGAAAGGAAAGGAGGACAGAAGGAGAAAAAAGAAAAGAAAAGAAAAGAAAGGCACAAATTCCTGGGCTCAAGTGATCCTCTCTTGTAGAGAGTCGAGGGCACCACAAGTGATCCTCTTGCTTCAGCTTCCCAAGTAAATGGGACTACAGGCACCAGCCAAAACACTTGGCTAGTTTTTTCTTTTCTTTTTTTTTTTTTTTTTGAGCCTCAAGCTATTCCCCTGGGTAGAGTGCCATGTCATCACAGCTCATAGCAACCTCCAACTCCTGGGCTCAAGAGAGTCTCCTGCCTCCGCCTCCCAAGTAGCTGGGACCACAGGCGCCCGCCACAACGCCCGGCCATTTTTTGGTTGCAGCCATCATTGTTGTTTGGCGGGCCTGGGCTGGGGATTCGAACCCGCCACCTTAGGTGTATGTGGCTGACGCCTTAGCCGATTGAGCCACAGGCACCAAGCCAAGTCAGTATCTCCTATCAAGACATCACAAGGAAATAAAGAACCAGCACTTATTGCATAGAAAGTTTTCTTAGAAAACTTAAGATGAACTTTTATCAATATGAAATGTGGATTATTTGTTTGCTTAAGTACTCTAAGAAACAGTTTGTGTATCGCCCTTCGGGTAGCAAGAGAAAAAGGGAGTTTGTCGGCTACTTCCTGGGAGTGCACTTTTTCAAGTGGTTTATCAATTACCTAAGAACAGTTAATTAAAGGGCTCTGGGAAAGAATGAGACCTGGGTGCAAAGTACAGCCATCCAGGTCGACCCAGTTTGAGATGCTTTACTCTTTGGAAATCGGTGACTAAAATCTGCCCACGCCTACCTGGCCTGTTTTTCAGAGCTGGATGAAAGCTAAAAAAGGGCAGTCCTCCCCAGCCCTTGCAGCAATCCCTCAGGGAGTGGCATAGATAACAAATCAGATGTATGATGTAAGCTTGTGGGCTTCAACTTCCCTTATTCTCTCTCCATTAAAAGCTGGATGGAAGATGAGGGAGGTGGAATTGGTGAGAAATTTGATGTTTTCCTTTTCTACGATGTAGTTGCAACATTAGGGTAGCATGGTGAAGTCTACAGGCTCTAGGGCAGGCCTGGGTTTGAATCCCAGTTGCACACCTGCCTACTGTGTGACCTTGAGCATCCAACTTTACCTCACTGTACCCAGTAAAACTGGGTTAATAATATCTGCCTCTTGCCTTGTTGAAAGGATTAAATAAGAAAATGCATTTAAACTCTTGGTGTAGTGCTTGACATAGTAATAGCTTTTAAATTAAAATGTTAGGGTTGAGTGGCACCTGAGGCTCAGTGAGTAGGGCATCATCCCCATATACTGAGAGTGGCAGGTTCAAACCCTGCCCCAGCCAAACTGCAACAAAAAATAGCTGGGCATTGTGGAGGGCGCCCATAGTCCCAGCTACTCAGGAGGCTGAGGCAAGAGAATTGCCTAAGCCCAAGAGCTGGAGGTTGCTGTGAGCTGTGCCACCACAGCACTCCACCCAGGGAGACAAAATGAGACCCTAGCGCCGGCCAAAAACTACCAAAAAAAAAAAAAAGTTAGGGTTACAATGATACGCACCTGTCAAGTGTGTGCAAGTTTCTAACTGAGGTGCCCAGGTGGAGAGTTTATGAGAAAGATCAAACTTTTGAACATGTTGAATTTGAGATGTCTGCAGGTGTGGAGCACTAGCTAGTGATCTACATGGAACCTTTGGAATTTTTTTTTTTTGAGACAGAGTCTCACTCTGTTGCCCAGGCTAGAGTGGTGTGGCATCAGCCTAACTCAGAGTAACCTCAAACTCCTGGGTTCAAGTGATCCTCCTGCCTTAGCCTCCTGAGTAGCTGGGACTATTGGTGCCCACCACAATGCTTGGGTGACTTTTCTATTTTTAGTAGACATGGGGTCTCACTCTCACTTAGGCTGGTCTTGAACTCATGAGCTCAAGGGATCTACTAGCATGGCCTCCTAGCGTGCTAGGATTATAGGCGTAAACCACCATGCTGCAGCCTGGGCAAGGGGTTTTAGGGTGGATATAGCAGAAGGACTAGAAGCAGTGCAGTTGGTGTTTTAGTGAAAGAGCCTCAAGCTGTCCCCCTGGGTAGAGGGCTATATCATCACAGCTCACAGCAACCTGCAACTCCTGGGCTCAAGCGAGTCTCCTGCCTCTGCCTCCCAAGTAGCTGGGACTATAGGCGCCCCCCCCCCACAATGCCTGGCTATTTTTGGGTTATAGCCATCATTGTTGTTTGACGGGCTGGGGCTGGATTCAAACCCGCCACCTTAGGTGTATGTGGCTGGCACCTTAGCCACTTAAGCCACACGCGCTGAGCCAAATATGAAGGTTCTTAAAAGGAAGGAGCTTAAGAAACTCAAGGGAGTGGTATGGTTCCTCCATACACTCTTAGGAGTCTCCTGGGATGATCATGGGCTTTAGGTGGTGAAGACTACATAGCCAAGTCTTTGATAAATGTGAGAAAATATCTAAAAGGTCACTTGGATGACAGTGACAGCTAGAGGTAAGGAGTGACATAGCAGGAAGGCAGTAGCCTCCAGGACTAGAATTGCAATGAAGTGATGATTTGGAAACCCCTTTGGGGATCGAGAACATTTACCTGTGTTAAAACCTGGCAGAACAAGGAGCTTGAGAGAATGAGCATACTTGCTAGGGGAGGCGATGGGTTCTCTAGGGGTCCAGGTTTTAATTAAGACCAAGTGGAAAAGCCAGTGCCCTGTGATGAAGTTGAGGAGGTAGGAATGTTTGAGTAGCAAGAGACTGGGACTATGAGAGAAATTCACCAGATGGTGGAGCTGAACATTTGGGACAGGGCAGGTTGTGTGGCAGGAAAGGATACTCAGAGCAGAGAGAAAACACTAAGTTCATCAGTATTTGATAGGTCGAAGATGTAATACCAGAAACCTTTAATAATAAAGTTTTATAACCTGACCTATCTTGGTAAGATTAACTCTTACTGGTATGATAAAGGACATGAAATTTGAACAATCTTATAGAAAAGCCATTTTTCTATTCCAGTCATATTGTCAGTACCTTTGGCCCAACTCCTTGTAGAAAGAACAGAAAGCCGATTCTGTCACCCTGTGCTCCTGATGAGAGTGCACACTGGTACCCATTTCTGTGTAATGAGGATTAGATGAGTGTTTTAACACTGCCTGCGTGTGCAAACACCTCAGTAAGTGAGTTCTCCTCTTTTTCTTTCTTTGCCCTTCCTTCCTTCCAGAGAAGACACCCAGCAACCTTATTCGTGAGTGGAAATGAGAAAAGACACCGGTGGGAGGGCACAGGTAGGACTGAATACAGGACTGGACTGTCTGGTGGAATTTCAGGAATGGGATCATCCAGTCAGGGCTGTCCATCAGAACTTTCTGCAGTGGCGAAAACGTTCTCTATCTGCGATTTCCGGTATAGTAGCCGCCTAACAACAAATGGCTGTTTAGTTTTTGGTACATGCCTGAGGAACTGGATTTTTTATTTTATGTACTTTTGATCCCTGAAATTTAAATAACCACATGTGGCCACTGTGTTGGATGGCATAAGTCTAGTGGATAAGGTGCAGCTTGGCTGAAGGCTTCAAGGAAAAGTAAACTAAGTGCCTGAAGAAACAGGTGAGCCCTGGTGAGCTGTGTTCCTGGGCTTTGGCATTGTGGAAATCAGAAAGAAAGGAGCCCTGGTTGCTCTGATGAAAGGAGCCTCTCACCTGGGCTTTAACAGTGTCCTGATAAGTTGTCAGGAGAAGGATGATTTAGACAAAACAATGGTTAGAAAACATAGCTTTATGAAGAGTACAAATGAAAATTAGAGGGGAGTATTGCTGATAAAATAGCCAGACAAGAGAAGCAATTAAAATAAACTTCTACAGGAATTCCAGTCTGGGGGAATTGATTTAATACAGATCTCAACAGCAGCAGAGTTCAAAGCAAATACTAGAAATATTTGCCAAGTATTTCAAAGAATTGGGACAAACCCAGTATATAATACAGTAACACTATGTGGAAAAGAATGGAAAAAATTAAATTGTGGGAAAGTGGAAGTTGTGACACTTAATATAATGGAATTTCACTGTAGTCGTGGCTCAGATAAAACACATTTGGCTGTGTGAATGTTTGTGATGATGAAGGAAGACGGTATTGCTGGATTATTTTAGCCATGTCATTCCCACCTTGTTTCAAATATATAACGAATATCTACTATCTCAGTGCTTAGCAGTGAGCAGTGTGTTGAGGTGGTGGGCCTGTGATGAAAGAAATGTACAATGGTCATTATGCTTGAGAAAGTCCCAGTCTGATTTAGAATTCAGAAGAAACTAGTTGAAAATATGATAACAGGCTCGGCGCCTGTGGCTCAATCTGCTAAGGCGCCAGCCACGTACACCTAAGGTGGCGGGTTCGAATCCCCAGCCCGGGCCCGCCAAACAACAATGATGGCTGCAACCAAAAAATGGCCGGGCATTGTGACGGGCGCCTGTGGTCCCAGCTGCCTGGGAGGCAGAGGCAGGAGACTCGCTTGAGCCCAGGAGTTGGAGGTTGCTATGAGCTGTGATGCCATGGCACTCTACCCAGGGGGATAGCTTGAGGCTCTGTCTCAAAAAAAAAAAAAAAAAGAAAATATGATAACAGTAATTTAAGTGTCTAAAGTGAATGGTGCAGATGAAAGGTAATAGAAGCTCAGAGCTGGGTGAACCAGGATGGCTAAAGCCTTGATGGGAAGAAATACACACCTTTAAACTATGCTTCAAAAGAAAATGAATCCAGTACGTCAGAACGTTTTTGAATGTACATTCCAGAAAATATTTTACAAAAGTTTCAGGACCATAATTTACTCAGAGTAATTGTGGCATGCTCACATGTACAACTTTGGTCTCTGTCAAAATCTGTGCAAAAGCTTTCTTCCTTTGCCTAAGTGCTTTGTTTTTTGAGCATAGGAGATTATAGTGGTAATATACTAATGTACTTTCCTGTCCATTTTCTTACTGGATGGACAGGAAAGTATTACATTAGTATATTACCACTATAATCTCCTATGCTGTATTATTTCTTGATGAGAAATTTCACAGTGTTGTGATTTGAAAATTGCTTTAAAGACAAGAGGACTTAGTAATGAAGGTACAGTTAAGATAAAAATAATGAAGAGCCTAGAAATTTGTGGGAGAAAAAAAAAAAGCTAGTGCTTAATTAGACAGTCAGAATCACAGTTTTTTGTTTGTTTGTTTGTTTGTTTTGAGACAGAGCCTCAAGCTATCCCCCTGGGTAGAGAGAGTGCCGTGGCATCTCAGCTCACAGCAACCTCCAACAACTCCTGGGCTCAAGCGAGTCTCCTGCCTCAGCCTCCCGAGTAGCTAGGACCACAGGCCCCTGCCACAACCTGGCTGTGTTTTGGTTGCAGCCGTCGTTGTTTTTGGTGGGCCCAGGCTGGATTCAAACCTGCCACCTTGGTGTATGTGGCTGGCACCTTAGCCACTTGAGCCACAGGCGCTAAGCCAGAATCACAGTTTTGATCTAGATTTTCATTTTCAAATCATTGTATGTAGTAACTCCTGTAGAAAAAGGCAGGCTCTGTGCCCCATGAAAGTATTAATGTACACAGCTATTATTCAATAAATAAATAAATAAATAAAAAGGCAGGCTCATGCTATGTTGCCTGCTTTTGACTTATGATAGTTCTTAGATGCAAAAAAGTCAATGAAAATCTTCACCACATTCTCAAAAGTACAAACACAACTGCTAAAATGACTACAGGTGCCCTGGTTTTCAGCCCAGGTGCAGTTCTCCAGGGTAGCCAAGCCACTGCGGGGGAAGCAGACATCAATGTACCAGCATCCAGAGCATTGGATGAGCATGAAGACATAACAAAGGGGAAGGAGAGGGACATGAGCAGAATGAAGGTGGAAGAGGGATAGCAGACATAATGCAGAAAGATCAAAATATTTTAATTAGAAATATGAAGAGTCCCCCATCTCCATTCCTTCAATTTGATAACAAGAATTAAAAATCCCGAGGAGAATTAAACTAAAATTTCATAAGGTAGGAAAAGAAGGCATTAAGATAATTTTTTTTTTTTTTTTTGTAGAAAGTTTCACTTTATCACCTTCTGTAGAGTGTCGTGGCATCACACAGCTCACAGCAACCTCCAACTCCTGGGCTTAGGCGATTCTCTTGCCTTAGCCTCCTAAGTCCAGTAGCTGGGACTACAGGTGCCTGCCACAATGCCAGGCTATTTTTTGGTTTCAGTTCAGCCAGGGCTGGGTTTGAACCCGCCACCCTTGGTATATGGGGCCGGTGCCCCACCCACTGAGCCACAGGTGCTGCCCTAGCAGTGTGTTTCTTGTATGCCTCCGCCCCTACCAGCTATACTGCTTCAGCTTTCCTCATTTTCAGTCAAATCTATAGAGAATTGCTTAGGTGTATCTCTCTAGTTCTTTACCACCTTCTTAGTCTTTCTTTAATTTTTTCTTTGAGACAGACTCTCACTGTGTTGCCCTCGGTAGAGTATCATGGTATCACAGCTCATAGCAACCTCAAACTCCTAGGCTCAAGCGATTCTCTTGCCTTATCCTCCCAAGTAGCTGGGGCTACAGCCACCCACCACAATGCCTGGCTATTTTTTTTGTTGCAGTTGTCATTGTTGTTTAGCTGGCCTGGGCTGGGTTCGAACCTGCCAGCCCCGGTGACCCTACCCACTGAGCTACAGGCACCGCCACCTTCTTAGTGTTTAATTGTAGTAATCTGCGTTACACCCCTAGAACTCTATAGATACTGCTCTCATGAAAGTCATCAGTGGCCTTCCTATTACTGTAGGCAGTGGACACTCTGCAGCCTGGTTGTACACTCCCTCCCCTTTTTGCTGCTTGCTTTTCACAGCTTCGTAGAACCCACCTTGACCTGGTTTTCCTTCTACCTCATTGATTATACTACAGTTAGATCCTAGTTGTTTTTCTCTTCTCACCCTGCAAACTCCCTTGGGTCAAGTCAGCCACCCTTACAAGTACAATTACTGTTTAATCCTAATGAATTCTACTTATATGTTCCATAGCCATTTCAAGCTTAGCGTGTAGAAAATTGAGTTTCTCTATTTCTCCCTGAAAGCAGCCTCTCCCTTGACTCCCTTGGCTCTTCACCACCACCACCCTCCTACGTCCATTCAGTGCCAAGTTATATTGATTCTATCTCCTGGATATCTTTTAAATCACTTCACTTCCCCCTATTTCTAGTTTAATATCCTTTCATCAGATGCCCCAAATATGGTAACAGCTTCCCTCTAAAATGATCTCTTTCTTACAAACCTTTCAACTCATTGTGTCTCAGTGATTTCTCTAAAATGTAAATCTTTCACGTGATTAAAACCTTTGATGTTGGTTCTACTATCACCTTCAGAGTAAGGTTGAACATAATGATTCCCAGGGCTCTTCATTTGCTAGTACTTTCTTTTAAAAAAATTCATTATTATTAAGATAGGCTCAAATTTTCTTTTTTTAAGACAGTCTTACTTTGTTGCCCTGGGTAGAGTGCCATGGCATTGCTTACTGCAACTCCCAACTCCTGAGCTTTCAAGCAATCCTCTTGCCTCAGTCTTCTGAGCAGCTGGGGCCACAGGCATGTACCATGACACACAGCTGGTTTTTCTTTAAATTTTTTATGGAGATAGGGGTCTTGCTCTTGCTCAGGTAGGTCTTCAACATCTGAGCTCAAGTAATCCTCTCATCTCAGCCTCTTAGAAAGCCAGGGTTACAGGTGTGAGCCACTGTGCTCAGCCATTTGCTAGTTTTTACTTAACTTTTCAGCTTTCTCCCTCCTTGTGTCCTTGGGCTTTGGGTTCCTGCACTGTTAGATATCTTGGTTTGCTCATTGTTCCTTCTAGAAAGTCTTTCATGACACCCCCCTTGTCCCAAGATCAGAATGGATAGCTCTTCTGTGGTTTTTCAGAGTTCTCTCTGGTTGCACTCATCTCAATGTAGTCTAGTTGCGTGTTTATCCCTGTGTCCTTTCTACTATGGCAGGATAGCAAGTCCCAGCCAATTTTCATTGTATCACCATGAGCAGACACATGTATAGTACAAACTCATAAACATTTTCTGAGTGAATGACCATAAAGCAGTTGTTAGAATGTGAATTCTGAATCCCTACTGCCTGCTTTTCAATCCTCGCTTCCTATGTGATGTTGGGTAAGTTACTTCTCTGTGTTTTAATTTTCTCTTCTGTAAAATGAGAATAACCACAGTATGTAACTCACAGGGTTGGAAGACTGAGAGAGTTAACTACTTGAAGAACATTTTGAGTAATGTCTAACACACAGTAAATGTTAACTATTAAATGTAAAATTTTTATTTATAAAATACATACACACACATATGCTATAGCGAGAGAGATACACATATATGGTATCGATATTATTTTAATTTTTTAATGTTTTAAGAGAGTAAGGGATTGATACCATTATTATTATTATTTTAATAGAGATGGTTTCACTTTATTACTTGTGGTAGAGTGCTGTGGCATTATACAGCTCACAGCAACCTCCAACTCCTGGGCTTTGGCAATTGTCTTGCCTCAGCCTCCCGAGTATCTGGGACTACAGGCGCCTGCCACAACGCCTGACTATTTTTTGTTGCAGTTTGGCTGGGCCGGGGCCGGGTCTGAACCTGCCACCCTCCATTTATGGGGCACCCTGCCTACTTAGCCACAGGTACCCCCTGATACCATTATTCTTTTCTTTTTTTTTTTTTTTTGAGACAGAGCCTCAAGCTATCCCCCTGGGTAGAGTGCCATGGCATCACAGCTCACAGCAACCTCCAACTCCTGGGCTCAAGCGAGTCTCCTGCCTCCACCTCCCAAGTAGCTGGGACCACAGGCGCTCGCCACAAGGCCTGGCCATTTTTTTGGGTGCAGCCATCATTGTCGTGTGGCAAGCCCAGGCTGGGGATTCGAACCCGCCACCTTAGGTGTACGTGGCTGGCGCCCTAGTCGACCGAGCCACAGGCGCCGAGCCGAGCCTCATGTGAAATTCTTAATAGCACACTCCCATCTTTGATCGCCTTTAATGGCTTGGTGTGGCCAAATTATAGCAAATCATACTTTGCCAAGAAGCTGGTCTGGTTTTGAGGTCTGCGGAAAAGAACACGGGAAGGAAGAAAAAACTGCTTCTTACTCCATAGGAAACACTTTCCAGAATAACTCAGACCCCACCTTAACTCCGCAAGCAAGGACCCTGAAGCCCAAGGAGGGCGTCCCAAGGCCCAGAGCTTATGGACAGTGCACGTGGACTCAAACACGGGCTGTCCAGGTCTGGCTTAGAGCTCTGTCAGCTGGGACCACCGGGACCAATCTCTACCTCTCTCAGCTCTGCCTCCCCAGATGCCTCCTCCACCCACACACACATTCTTTCCACATGTGCAGTTCACTTTCCAAAACTCAAATCCACTGAAAAAAGTGCAGACTCCTAGAGTGAGGAAATTCAATTCCATTCTTATGCTTCAAGATACCTGAGTAACTCCTAGTTCTCAGTGTACGGCTCTGCACCCAGCAGTTGCCTAACATGCTATTGGTGCACTCAGACAGGAGACACTTGATTTCCTGGGTTTCTTCTCCACATAACAGAATTAAATGAGTTCCTGGGCCAGCCGCAGCAGCTCACGCCTGTAATTCCCACACTTGGGAGGCCAAGGCAAGTGTATCGCCTGAGCACAGGAGTTTGATACCAGCCTGAGCAAGGGTGAGTCCCTGTCTCTAAAAATAGCCAGGCGATGTGGCGGGCACCTACTGTCCCAGCTACTTGGGAGTCTGAGGCAAGAGGATCGCTTGAGCCCAAGAGTCTGAGGTTGCTGTGAGCTATGACGCCACGACACTCTGCCCGGAGTGACAAAGTGAGACTTAGGCTCCAAAGGAAGAATGAGTTCCTGTCCCAGAGAACTGTATATAGCACCACAAAAGAAAAACTTTTGACCTAGTGCTGAGATTGCATTCGGTTTCACAAACTCAGTTAATCTGTGTGAAGGAAGAACTTAAAAAAAAAAGTTGAGTCTTACACAATAATAAAAAAACGTGCACAGAAACAAATACTTCCAAAAAGAATAAATGGGCTGAACTAACCTCCTTGCTTGCACGGAAAGAAAGGTGTGCCACAGAATCAAAACTACATTTCTTTATAACCAACACCAGTTTTTCCTCTCTATACAGATCTAATGCTAAAAGTTCCAACACATCAGTTGCCAAATCTGCTCCAGACGTGCTGTTAGGGTAAGTCGAACTTAAGAATTACCTAATGATAATAATTTCTCAGGCCAGCCCTGAAACAAAGTTCTCTGTCCAGCAGAACAAATCCCGTGTACAAAACAGCTCATAGGACTAAAGTTCTGGACAGACATAAAAGACAAAGTATTACCCCTCCGTATTCTGCAAATACTAGGGCTACAGGTGGACATACCCAAGAGTTCTCTCTTCATTCATTCATCTGCTTAAGTTAGTGGTTATGTTACGGATGAAGAAACAGACTGATTCTGCCAAGAAAGAAACAAAAATCTTTCTGTTTAATAAAAAAAAATCTAATATTAGCAAAGTGCCACAAGAGTGGAAGAAAAGGTATCCAATGTACACACCGCTATTATGAAATTAATTTATACCTTTTATATGAAAGCTATACCCTAATAACAGCCTAAGAATAGGGGGAAGGGGGAGGGAGAGGGGAGGGGGGAATGGGTGGAGGGCGGGGGATTGGAGGGATCACTTCTGTGGTTTATCTTACAAGGGTACAAGTGAATCTTTCTAAGAGTGGAATATGAACGTTTTAACACAATAACTAAGAAAGTGACATGAAGTCTATGTTAACCAGTTTGAGGGAAATGTTTCAAATTGTATGTGGAAACACCACACTGTACCCTAGAAGTGCATTAATGTACATAGTTACCATTCAATAAAAAAAAGAAAAGAAAAGAAAAGAACACCTTCTGAGGACTTCCAGATCTGAGCCTTGTAAAAACAGTGAGTAGAAATACTACATTTATATAGCTTCTAGGACTTTGCTGTTTCCCATACACTATACCTGGGGACAGGAAATAGCCACCCTCTCTTAACAGGCGAATATGGACAGTGAGGTTCAAGGACCAGGATTGTAAAGGTCTCAAATGGCTTCTGCTTTGTTTGAAAATTTAAGAGTGTATGTCCTCTCCTGGTTAGCAAATCTCACAGGGCTCCAGACATCTGGAGCCAACAGATCAGATCACTACCAGTTAGCATCAAGATGGTGTTAAAGCCCTGAGTCAAAATTAATCAGACCAGCTATTCTCTGCTTCACCCTGTGGTTATCCCCATGGTTATTAGTCAAACCGAATGTGACAGGCTCAGGTTTTACATTTCATGTGGAGGACCAGTGAGCATCTAGGAAATCTACCAGGAATTATTTTCCAATAATCCCAATGTGGGACCTGTACTCTATTTGTTGTTTAGACTCTAGAAAATCCTTGGCATTCTACTAGGTATTTATTCTTATAAATAGCTTGCAAACCTAATGTGTTAGGGGAAAAAACCACAGTATAGTGTGTGTATATTTGGAGCGAGGTAGGACAGCAGGAAGGTAGGAAGAGAGACGTATCTGCCTTTCCCTCCTCCCCATTGTAATGGGAAGTGGGGTGGGTGCAATTAAAAGGAGGGAGAGGATGTAGGTTTTAAAGAGTAAGAAGGTTGGGATAGGTGTGCTAGACTCATCCATATTCTGCCTTAGCTTCACTGAGAGAGGTTTTTAAAACACAGATTTCTAGACTAGGTTCTGGGGATAGAGTCCAGAGATTTGTTTCTTTCCTCTAAATCACAGTCTCTGAGGGTAGGGCCAAGAGATCTGCTTTTCAAATAATCAGGTAATTTTGATGTATCTGGGGGCTTAAAGGTTCTACCAGAGGTTCTAGGCGTCTGTATCTTGGGGAATCCTAGGCAGAGTTGTGCCTGAGAGCCTGCACACAGCAGGAAACTGTTTTTAGCAAGCTTGATTATTAATGATGAAGCTTGCAAACTACTGGTATAACCAGTGACAGGCTGTAAACAACAGTATGAAGTTTGGAAGTCAGGATTCTATGTTTAAGTTCTGCTGCTAACTTGCTGTGTGACCTTGTACAAATCACTTTGCCTCTCTGGTCTCAGCTTCTTCATCTATAAAATAAGGTAGGAGTGAACCAAATGTGTGTTAACAATCCAGCCAGCACCCATCTCTGATTTGAAGACTATCTCTGACACAAATGCCTAGAGCAGTAGTTCTCAAACTGTGGGTTGTGACCCACAGGAACTGTATTAAAGGGTCGTGGCATTAGGAAGGTTGAGAACCACTGGCCTAGAGCCACTCAGAGATTCGTTGAAGACTTCCATGCAGGGGCAAGGAGAATAGGCGAGGTGAAAGAGAGCAATGGGGGTAGAAGGCAGGTGGCCTCTGCATCAAGATGGATGCTAGTTTTGTGGGGCCTAAAACTTACATAATTTGGGGGGGGTCCCCTTTAAGAGAAAGAATACAAAATTACTTTCAAGAATTAAGAATAAGGTAGTGCTTGTATCTCAAGTGGCTAAGGTGCCAGCCACATACACCAGAGCTGGTGGGTTGGAATCCAGCCCGGGCCTGCCAAACAATGACAACTACAACCAAAAAATAGCCAGGCGTTGTGGGGGTGCTGGTATTCCCAGCTACACGGGAGGCTGAGGCAAAAGAATCGCTTCAGCCCAGGAGTTTGAGGTTACTGTGAGCTGTGACACTTCGGGACTCTACCCAGGACTATAGCTTGAGTCTATGTCTCAAAAAAAAAAAAGAATTAAGAATAAAACTACAATAACTAAGTAAATGACACAAAGTCTATGTTAACCAGTTTGATGAAAATATTTCAAATTGTATATAAAAACACTACACTGTACCCCATGTTTGCATTAATGTTTACAGCTATCATTTAATAATAAAAAAAAAAGGAAAAAAAAGAATAAAACTAAATATTCATTTGGAGTGATAAAATAAATCACAATAAGCTACATATTTTATGAAAAGCATAATAAACACAGAATCCAGAAAAATAGCATATTTTAGTTAATTTGTTGCCCAACACACGTTCATAACACTTTCCCCCAATAACTTTGGGCTACATACACTTTTTTCCTTCATGTGACAACCATTTTGTATTGCCAAGTTTTTTGGAAAGAAGAGAACGATAATCCAGCCTTCACTCTAATGTGTCGGAAATTGTGTTTTCTAGGCCATTGACACTTTAACCTTTTACTTCAGCTTCACAACTCATTATTAGTACCATGCTGTGCATTTTAAGGTTTTTAGGCAAATCTCAATCAAATTTCTTTCATATCTGAGCTGTAAGGGTTGGAAGAATTTTTTTTTATATATTAGCTTTGGACTTCATTTTAATCCTTGTTTTTTCTTTCTCCATTACCTGAATAGTTCCAGTGCTTGCTGCCACAGGTCACATTCACATATAACACTGCCTCTGTGCTGTCACTGGACACTGGGTGAGTTGGCAGAGTGGGTTTTCAAAGCTATTCCTACAGCAGGACAGCTAGCCGCTGCTGACCTGTATGTGGAGCTCGGGTAGAGTTCAGCCATCTCCAGACCTCCCTCTGCAGGGCAACCACCAGCAGTGCTCCATCAGCTCTTGGTGGGCAGCTTGCCCCACAGAGCTGAGAACAGCTTCTGCCCAGGTGTCAGATCAACTGGGAGAGGGGAGGAGGAGAAAGACAAGGAAAGAGCTGCCTGTGAGGGCATAGTCTCTGTACGGCTCCTAGCACTCAACATTCAAGGGGCCAGCAACCTCTCATGCAGACACCTGGTTTCCACAGCCAGGCCTCTATCAACATTATGCCTGTGGCTCCCCACCAACCCCTGTGGGAGGTCACCTGCCCTCCCCTCCACCTGTTCCCCTCTGTGCCCTCTTTATTTCCCCAAGGCCTTGTCTGTTGACTATCAAAAGCATCATTGGAAGTAAGGGGAAAACTCAATTGAATCTTAACTATGTTTTCCTCTTTCTGTTTCTGCTAGACTCAATGGGTCACCACCTGTTTGTAACAATGAAAATACATCCTGCATATCAGATATTTACATTATAATTCATAACAGTAGCAAAATTATAGTTATGAAGTAGCAATGAAAATAATTTTATGGTTGGGGGTCACCACAACATGAGGAACTGTAGTAAAGGGTCGCAGCATTAGGAAGCTTGAGAACCACTATGCTAGAAAATCGTAGTTGTGGGCTATGTGCAGGCCTCTGACTGACTAGAGGAGAGGGAACAGAGGAAGAAAAGCATAGTAAACTGATTTGTCCAGGTCTGCATGGGTGAAATATACATGTATACATATTAATATTTGAATTTACTTTATATATTTCTTTTTTTTTTTTTTTTTGAGACAGGACCTCAAGCTATCCCCCTGGGTAAAGTGCCATGGCTTCACAGCTCACAGCAACCTCCAACTCCTGGGCTCAAGCAAGTCTCCTGCCTCCGCCTCCCAAGTAGGTGGGACCACAGGCGCCGGCCACAATGCCCGGCTATGTTTTGGTTGCAACTGTCATTGTTGTTTGGCAGGTCCAGGCTGGATTCGAACCCGCCGCCTTAGGTGTATGTGGCTGGCACCTTAGCCACTTGAGCCACAGGCGCTGAGCCATAAATTTCTACATGTGTATAAGATGTGTGTGTATTCCCCAGATCTGATCACATCATGCCCAACTGTAAAACCCTTCCATTGTTCATTCTTCCTTTTTATAGGATAAAGTTCAAACTCTCCTTGGCACAGCCACCATGCCCTCTGCCCTTTCCACTGTCCACTGTCAAGTTCCTGTCCAATCTGCCACCTCCCCACCCTCACCCTCTGGCTCCCACCATGGACAGCACTCACTGGCCCTTCTGTGAACTTTTCCTGGTCCCACTGATACCAGACAAGTGGTGCCCCAGCCAGCTCAGCCGAGCAGGGCTGGAGGACCTGCTGCCTCTGTCTTGGCGGTGTTGGCAGCAGCCAGCAGAGGAACCAGCAAGCTGGAGCGTAGGCAAGTGGGGGGAGCTTCCCTCCCCCAATAGAGGCTCCAGTAGCCAAAAGAACCTAACACGAGTGGGGGAAGACACTAGCGCCATGCTGTCTCCTTATGTGGACTTCTGGAGATTCCTCCAGTGCATCCCTGATTGGTCTGTTTTCAAAACCTGCTCCTGATTAGTCTATTTTCAAGACCCAAAAGCTCTTTGGACAACTGCTCCTATATAAGCCAGAGAGCCTGAGCACAGATCTCCACAGATTTCAGGAGAAAGAGCAGAAGAGCAAAGAGGTTTGGCTCTGTAACACTTGTGTCCTGCTCTATGAGATTTGCCCCTTTATAAGAGCTGTAAACACTTGCAAGGAGGTTTGCCCCTTTGTAAGAGCTATAACACTTATATATAAACCTATCTTACTACTGGTCCTGCTCTGCAAGGAGGTTTGGCTTGTTGTGAGAGCTGTAACTCTTATACCTGTTGAATAAAACCTATCTTGTGGTCCATCGCTTCATTCTTCAAACCGCTGAGACCAAGAGCCTGGAAATTCAGTATCAAAAATCCGGTCTCACCACCTCTCTGCCTTCGCACAGGCTGTTTACTCTGATTGTACCCGTTCTCCAACCCCTCCCCACCAGTTGCCTGCCTTGGAAAGTTCTATTCATTCATGGCAAATGACCTTACTGTCTCTTCTCAAGAGCTAAGACCTCTTGAGATGACAGTGCCTAGCAGAGTGTAACCAAAACAGAAAGAACTCTGAGGACCCAAGGCCGAGTCAGCAGTGCCCTCCCTCCGGGTTGTCCCAGAGCTATTGGCTCACTGGTCCCCACATGAGAGCACAGCCCCGGTGTGTGCTGCTCAGGGTGGTGCCTGCTCCCCCCCATCACAGCCGTCGGGGCACTACTTCAGTCTTTCCTCCAAAAGGGCATTTGCAGCACCTGCACAAGGCCTGGCACATGGCTGTCACCCAGTATATGTTCACTGTCCCAGGCATAGTGTTCTATAAATGTGTATTACAGATCACTATCCATGGAACAGATAAGCTGGAAGCTCAGACAAAATGTCTGAGCTTTGCTTAAGAAATAGTGATCAAGACCAGTGAAAAGCCTCCCCCTACAGATGACTGGTACACTAAGAGAAATGGAATTGCTTTGCAAAGACATCACTACAAGTCTTGAGGGAGGTGGTGGTTGTTTCCTCTGGGGTCCTCCCCACTGTCCCACAGGTGATGTATGATTATGATGGTGTCACAGCCCCTGCAGCAGCCAGGATGGCAGCCCCAGGCAGGGAGACCAGCTGAGGGAGCCCCCAGACTGCTGTTGCTCCCAGACCTGAGCAGAGAGGATGACCACCATCTTCCACACTTCTGCTGCAACAGGAAATCTAAAGCCATGTTTGTCATTTTCCCACTCCTGGAAGCTGTTAGACTCCGGGCTGGTTTTCTGGCCTTTCTGATTGCCAGATGTGGCCTCAGGCCTAATGAGCCTGGGGGCCCCTTTAAGATTGGGACAGGGTCAGAATTGTTATTTTGTTATTTTCCTGAACTGAGTGGTCTTCTCATTACTTTCTTCACGGTCATATTTCTAACGACTTCCTATTCCTTCTTTTCTTGTATGAAAGTTTAAAAATATGTCCTTACCTAAGACCATGAGGGAAGAAATTTGGCATGTTTTATTCACTGTCATAGCCCCCAGCACCTAGTCCTACAACAGTGGTTGGTACAGAGTAATACCATGTTAAATAGAAAAATGAATGAATGAATCAAAGTATGAATGAATACCTGCTCAAAGAGCCATCTATTACAACTAAATGAATGAAAGGCACAGACATTCTTTTGGTTGTTTTTCCAACTAGAAATCTCTCCCTGTGATCTATGATAGCTTGTGTCTGCCCTGTCCAAGGGAGGCATTTCCTCCATAAGCTGGCCTTGTTCCTCTGCCCTGAGGATTCCAGCACAGCCAGGAAGAGGAGAAGGAATTGGGAGGGGCAAAGGGGAGAAGCGGTTTTTTTTGAGAGCCTCATGCATTGGCCAGTAAAATCTCCATCAGCTTCCCTTGGCCTGGAGCCTAGCACCTGCCCCCACTCTTGGCAGGGGAGGTTGACTTTGGTGACACAGTCAGGCCTCAGTGCCAAGAACTGTAGAAGGAGGAGGGGCCTGCTTCACAGCGTCAGGGTTGGGGGACAGGGTGCAAAGGGCAAGACACCCTGGCTCTATGTAGCATCCGGTTTGAATCAACTCTGTTTAAAAGTAGAAGAGAAGCTCTCCGGAAAATGGGTGGGCTTTGGCAGGTCTCCCAGGCCAAGGAACAGCAAGTTCCTGCCAACTAGTGACAGAAGTGGGGGATTTGTGGGGAGGGAGGAGGTAAGAGGGCATGGGAGGCAGCCGACATCACCCAACATTTTCCTGCCAGAAGCCTTGCTCTGAAGTAAACTTGTTTCTGAAAATCTGGATGGTTCTTATGCTTCAGGCTGTGTGCTATGGCCAGCCTACTTCCTGTGAGTGCAGTTATTCTCAGGTGTGTGTGTGTGTGTGTTTTCAAAGAAAGAATATTATAAGCTATTTATTGTCACTGCCTGAGAATTCTTTAGAACAATGGAGTGGGAAAATCATCTCTACCTCTTGGTGTTTCTATTCACCTTTCTCCTACAAAGCTCCTTTTCAGCCCATTAGAGCCAGAGTTCCAATAATGGCCTCTTCAGAGCTTTTTAGGCAGAAGGGTTCAGACAATCTGCTGTGGCTAACCAGGTTGGGCAGGTGAACTCAGGGAAGGAGACCTCCAAGTGAGGACCAACGGCCTTATAGAGGAGGGGGTGTAGTTACATATTCTTAACTGCAGAAGGGTCTAAAATCAGCATCATCCAAATGAGACCAGAGTGGGCACAGAAACCACTGGCCTTCAATAACTCATTCTTCTTTCTAGAAGCCCAACCCACAGCTGTCCCCAGTAGGTTTGTGACACTTCACATTTGCTTTGACTTCAGAGCCTTCCTCACCTTGGCCTGAGAGCCAAAGAAGCCCCAGGAAATAGAGTGGGAATCGGGGACACACTGGAAGACTAAGTGGAAGACCTATATCAAGGAGGAGGGAAACAGGGGAGAAATGGAGAAATGAATGTTTTTTAAGAAGGGTACATCATCTTTGCTGTTATAGGAACTGTCATGCATGACTGGTGGAGGGTGAACTTGCACAACCACTTGGGAGAACATATTGCATTATATGTAGAAGAAAACGGAAGATGTGCAAAACCTACAACCCAGCAATTTAATTCCTAGTTACATATTGTAGAGCAGAAGTCCTTAATGCTGCTAGTCTCAGGACCCCTCATACTCTTAAACGTTATTGAGAATCTCAAGCAACTTTTTCTTAGGTGTGTTGTATCAATCAATACTCACCATATTATAAACTAAAACTAAGAATTTAAAAACATTATTAAGGGTGGCACCTGTAGCTCAGTGGGCAGATGCTGGCCATATACACCCAGGCTGGTGGGTTCAAACCTAGCCAGGGCCAGCTAAACAACAATGACAACTGCAACAAAAAAATAGCTGGGTGTTGTGGTGTACACCTATAGTCCCAGCTACTTGGGAGGCTGGGGCAAGAGAATTGCTTGAGCTCAAGACTTTGAGGTTGGTATGAGCTGTGATGCCATGGCACTCTACTGAGGGTGACATAGTGAGACTGTTTAAAAAAAATTTTTAAAAGTGAAACATTATTAATTTAAAAGTAACAATAATAAGCCCACTACATACTCAAATAGCAAGTTCTAAAAAAATAACTATAATTTTCAAAACAAGAAAAAACATAGTGTGAATAGTGTCATTGTTTCATAATTTTCCAGATCTGGTTTAACAGAAGATAGCTGGATTATCAAACCTGCTTCTCTATCAGTCTGTTATGATGTCGCATGTCATGTAGCTGCTGGAAGACTCCACTGCTCACCTGAGTGAGAATGAGAGTGAAAAAGGCAAACAACATCTTAGTATTATTATGAAAATAGTTTTGAATTCACAGACTTCTTGGGAGGGTCTCAGAGGGCCCCCAGGAGTCCTCAGGCCACACTTTGAGAACTGCTAATCCAGAGAAAATTCTACACTTCTATCCCAAAAGTTATAGTATAGAAGCATGTTCAGAACACTATTATTGATAACAGCCAAAACCAACTCAACTGTTTATAAATAACAGAAAGGATAATAATTTGTGGTATATTCATAATATCAATTTCACTAATACTTAAAAAATATGATTTTCTATTTAAAACCATAAAAATATATGGTAAAACTATAAAGAAAAGTAAGGATTAGATTATCTCTGGAAGAGAGAGAGAAAGGAATATCATTGCTGAGGGACATACATAAAGTATCAGAAATATTTTTGTGCCATGTATGAGGGGCTAATTTGCTACAGTAACAGTCCCTGTAATCTGATTGGATTACATACAGCAAAGAGTCATCAGGGGTGAGCTAATATGGCCTCCATCAATTGTATGTCTTTATGAAGTGTGGCAGGGAAGGGAATATGACCAAACATGCACTTGCTGCTAGAGATCATCTGATTTGCATTTCTCTAATGATTAAGGATGGTGAGCATTTTTTCATATATCTATAGGCCATATGCCTATCTTCTTTAGAGAAATTCCTCTTCAAGTCCTTTGCCCACCCTGAGATGGGATCACTTGTTTTTTTCTTGCTAATAGGTTTGAGTTCTCTATGGATTCTGGTTATTAAACCTTTGTTGGAGACACAACCTGCAAATATCTTCTCCCATTCTGAGGGCTGTCTGCCATGGAATGCTATGCAGTCATAAAGAAAGATGGAGACTTTACCTCCTTCATGTTTACATGGATGGAGCTGGAAAATGTTCTTCTTAGCAAAGTATCACAAGAATGGAAGAAAAAGTATCCAATGTACACAGCTCTATTATGAAACTAATTTATAGCTTTCATATGAAAGCTATAACCTAATTATGGCCTAAGAATATGGGGGGAGGGGGAGGAGAGGGGAGCTGGGGTAGATGAGTGGAGGGAGGGTGATTGGAGGGATCACCTCTATGGTTTATCTTACAAGGGTACAAGTGAATCTTTCTAAAAGTAGAATATAAACGTCTTAACAGAATAACTAAGAAAATGACATAAAGGCTATGTTAACCAGTTTGATGAAAATATTTCAAATTGTATATGAAAACACCACACTGTACCCCATGATTGTATTAATGTACACAGCTATCATTTAATAAAAAAAAAACTACAAAACAAACAAACAAACAAAAAAAAGATCAGCTGGAGGTGAAACCTGTTGCTTCTGCTTACATTCTATTGGCTGGAGCAAGTCACATGGCCATGCGTAACTTCAAGGGAGTGGGGAAGTGCAATCTACCATGTGCCTAGAAGAAGAGAAACTGAGATATTAGTGGTCACTTGGTATTTGTTCTACTTCTTCAGTGGTGGGTACATATGTATTTGCTTAATTATCATTTATATTATATATATGCATATATTATACATTTTATACATTATATATATTATTTAAAAATATTTTTCAGTCACAAAATATTGGAAAGAACCATGAAGGCTATGTTAACCAGTTTGGTGAAAATATTTCAAGTTGTATATAAAACCAGCACACTGTACACCGAGACTGCATTAATATACACAGCTATGATTTAATAAAAAACAAATAAACAAAAATATTGGAAAGAAAAGAGAAGGAAAAATAGATGCATGATCCTTTATTAGGCTGAACAAATTCATATATTTGGATTTTTTTTTTAAATTTGGAAGCTTGGAAAGGAGAAGGTGAGAACTGAATTAAGAAGCATTTGGAATTCTTTGGACAGTGATCTTCAAACCAGATAAACATAGTCTTGAGTCCACAAAGGGTTGTTGGATGCGGAATATTAAGAAATCAATTTCTAGAGGCTAACTCCCAAATGTGCTGTTGCCTGTTGCCCAAAGCTGGTCTTCCTGAGAATGCTCCCACCTTTGGGCTGTTTTTTCATCCCCCTTCCTCTCACTTCTCTTAAGTGTCCTACTCTTCTCCCCCCCGCCTTTTTTAAGAATAAAGAGATGTGGCCCACTTTGTCTTGTTTGTAAAAATCTCCAGGCTCCAATCTAAGAGACAATGTACAATATTGGTTTGAGCTGAAAAAGTAAATTATGCTAATAAGTGGATTACAGATTCTTTTACAAATAAAATACTATCCAATTATTTTAACACAGGTGAAGCAGAGTCTAAGGGAGCGGTTCTCAACCTGTGGGTCACCATCCCTTTGGGGGTTGAACAACCCCTTCACAGGAACCACCTAAGACCATCCTGCATGTCACATATTTACATTACGATTCATAACAGTAGCAAAATTACAGTTAGCAATGAAAATAATTTTATGGTTGGGGGTCACCACAACATGAGGAACTGTATTAAAGGGATGTGGCATTAGGAAGGTTGAGAATCACTGCTCTAATGACTGTTTAATAATGTGGACAGCATAGCTTTAGAGCTTTATGACCACAGAAAAGGAAAAATATATTAAATTTGAATTTGAATACATTTTAAGAGAAATGATAAGGTTATCAATAAAAGATTTTAATCATAATACCATCAGGATGAAGTTCTATGGGGAAGAAGAATGGAAATACAATTCAAGGAGAAAAAAGGAATGATGTTAGATTTCTCACTATTAAAGAAGACCTCGTTCATGATATTTTCTATTTACTCATTTTTTTTTTATTGATAGAAATACTTGTACATATTGATGGGGCACATGTGACATTTTGTTATATGCATAGTGCAGCGATCAAGTCAGAGCGTTTTGGGGTGTCCATCACCTTGAGTATTTATTGTGTGGGAACGTTTCAAGTTCTCTTTTCCAGCTACTTTGAAATACACGATACGTTGTTGTTAGTCACTCTACTCTGCTATTGAATGTTAGAACTCATTCCTTCTACCTCACTGTATGTTTGTATTCATTAACGGACCTCTTCATTCCTCCACCCACACACCATCCCAGCCTCTGGTATCTATCATTCTAACCTCCCTGAGACCCACTTGTTTAGCCTCCATCTATGATAAATGCAACATCTATTTTAATTTTTAAAAAGATGATGGAGGATATCAAACTGCCGTAACATTTAAATTCTATTTGGATACATTTAAATAGAGATACATAGTTATTTTAAAATGTTTAGCTGTGAAAATATTTCAGATCTGCGGTGGAATTCAATCTTCTGCAGCTATTTAAACTCAAGATGAAAAGTTTCAAATACCAACACAAAAATGTTAAGGGGGATATAAAATGTTCCAAAATTCTTTTAGACTTATGCAAGCAAAATTCTTGAAGACCCCCAAACATACATTATTCCTTTCAACTCTTTGGAGTTTGTGGATATGGTCTAAGAAGTCACTCTTGCAAGTCAGCACTGCAGTTGGCAGGACACATGTCCCCAAATGCAAAGAATTACTTATAATCAAGTGTTCTAACAAAAAATCAAACACACACACACACACACACCAGCAGGACCCCACTCCCACAGTGGGGGTTCCAGTGCAGGTGGCTCATGAACTATACTGTAGAGAAACATGAGCTTGGTTAGCAATGTGGGTGATCTGGTCACTGAAAAGTCTTTGGAGGTGAGGTGGCCTCAAAGAGGATCATTGGAGATCAAAAATTCTGTTTGAAGGTGTTTACATTACTGCCAAGTAAATCCTCTTGTCCTGAGCTGCCCTTGACACAGGAGTCTTGCACTAGTGTTTGGTTTGGTTTTGGTGGAAATCAGGCGTGGCCTGAATTCCGTATCTGGGTGCAGGCCCAGGACAGCGCACACAGGATGGCAAAATGACTTAAACTGAAAGAGTCCAGTGGAAGCAGAAACCAGGAGCTAGAGGTGAGAATCTAAGCCACCCTATCCCTCACCTGAGAATATGCAGACATGCTGGGGGCAGTGGCCTCTGCTGCCAGCAGGATCTGTCTGCTCTGGAATTTGTCACATGTGACAAGCCCAGCTTGCTTATGCTCATCGCAGTGAGGACTCCTTGTGGTGTTGTCCAACTCCAGGTGTCAAGAATAGTCTGACCATTCCCAGAGGCAGCAAGAGAGCAGGAGGGATGGAGGAGACTGAGCAGGTGGGTCTCTGAATGACCCTAAGTCACCACAGTCACTAACCAACCTACTTGGGTGCTGAAGGCAATGGGAAAGTATTCCCATGACGCAGTGAGCACTTCCCATACAGGTGAGAACTGACAGCTGGAGAGAGGGAGTGTCATTTTGGCAAATGGGTGGAGAGGAGGGCATTCATCATACTACAGGAGCTGGGCTTCCAGATGGGCAGCCCTGAGTCAGCCTCAGATTGGTAAAGGCCAAGCCTCCCCTTCCTAAGGGCTTCCATGCTCAGCATGGCCCTCCCACATCAACAGCATGGGAGGGGCTGTTGCTCAGCACTGGTCCTGGGATCAGCTCCAAGGAAGTAGCCGTGGGACTCAGGCACCTTTAGCCTCATTTTAAAGGCTGGCATCAGATGCTTATCAGCTGGTTTCTGTGCAAGGTTCAGACTGAGGTTGCATAAGAGAATGTAAAAAATGCCAGGGAAGCCAAAACAGCTTTCCTTAATGGGGCTCAAACCCTAGGCAGGATGCTTTTGCCTCATTTGGCCTTGTACCCCAGAGTGGAAGGAGATACCACCTTGTAGGAAAATGGAAGACTGACTCCAGGAAACTCCAAGAGACGATGCAAAGAAAGGCAAGTCTGCACTCTGTCTTTCCTTCAAATGTCCTGCTCTCTGTTATCTCTGCAGCCTCAGAGCCTGTTGTCACATCACATAGGGGGATCTCGGAGGCAAACTAAAAGGCACAAACACCGAGAGTGCCACTGCAGGAGAATTCTGGAGATTTTACACTGTAATGAAGGCCACGGAGGCATTCATCCCAGATTTAACAAACATCGACTGCCTGATAAAAATCTATAAAAAACCATCATTCTCAGTCTTTATTTTACTACAGCTCACATGATCTTCACCTCCATGACTCACCCTCAGGACAGGGCCAGCTTTTGACACAACCATCATATTTGTGGTGTAATTCCTGGCTTCCTAGCTCTAACTTCACCTCTTCCTCTCTAGGTTAGGATATGTGTAAGGGTAATGTTACCTTAGGGCAAGCGCTCTCAAACTACGGCCCACGGGCCACATGCAGCCCACCAGGTGTTTTTGCCACCACTGCCTGTCCTGCTTAGCAGCCGACTTGTCCCGAGGCCCACAGTCCGGCCCTCCAATGGTCTGAGGGACAGTGACTGGCCCCCTGTTTAAAAAGTTTGAGGACCTCTGCCTTAGGGTAACCTTGAATTTTTGCAATTCATTAAAACAGTAAATTTTTTGCAAATTTGAGGAATGAAAGGAAGCCACAGCTCTTTTATCTGTTCTATCAGTTGGTTCTGGCCTCATCTCCCCTTATTTTAAGAATAGTCCTCTCTCTTTCCAAGGGTCATGTCCCTGTGTGAGCCCAGGAAGTTCAGGTTCCCAGGGTGCTTATCTGAAACCCAAGGATCAGTCCTGATCTTTCAAGCCACTGGAACTCCCTGAGGTACAAGCCTGGAGGCCGCAAGCTCCTCAGCCACTGCCGTACCCAGAACTCCCAGACAGCTGCCACACTAGAGGGCAAAGACTGGATGCCAGGATAGGTCTTTCATGCACTGTTGCCACAGTTGCTACGGTTTTTCATTTGATAATCCCATCTGAGTACCAGAGACTGTCCTGTTCACTCCCACCTCCTCTGTATGCTTAAGGCTGGGATCCTCCTTGTTGCTAATCCTGGAGTTTGTGGCTGGCTCTGGTCACAGCCAGCAGCCATGTTACATTTCCTACTGGCAATTGCAATTGTCCTTTTAGTGCAAGGCAGGACAATCCCTGCCCCCTTTCAGTACTGTGCTAAGCTAAGGGGTGGTCACTCAAATGGAACTACACAGCCACTTACCCAGGACATGGTCCACCTAGGACAGCAAGTGGGACAGTTCTCATGCCTGCCTTTCACAGACTGAGGACTACAACCCCCTTTCTCCTTTGCATTCCTGCACCCCAAGCCTATACCCAGTTCCTAACACAGAATAGGTAACATGTCTTTCAAGGAGATAAACTCCTCTGGGTTTCCTAAGAGGCAAAGTCCTTGGGATCAACCTCACAACAAAAGAGTTGTGACTCAGTCTTTGAGAACTGCTTGACCTTGAAAGTGGGCCCTCAGCACAAATGTCTTCTCAGCCCCAAACACGAGACTCATGCCAAGTTCTGAAAACATCCTCCTTCTCTTTATCAGGGGACTTTGTTGTGCTGTTACCATTCCACAACATGGGATACGAATAATGAACAGCTGCAGGTTGTGTTCGTTAGGGTTTTGCTAGATATTGCAACAAATCGAACCCCTGTTGTTAAGTACAAGTTCAGCAATATTAAGTATGTGGACATTGTCATACAACCATTCACCACCATCCGTCTCTGGCTCTTTCATATTTTCATACTGAAACTCTGTACTCATTTAACACTAAGCCCTATTCCTTCCCCCAGCTCCCAGAAACCACCGTTCTACTTTCTATCTCCATAAATTTGACTCCTCTAGGTACCTCATATAAGTGGAATCATATACTTGTTTGCCCTTATGTGATGGGCTCATTTCACTTAGTGTAATGCCTTCAAAATTTATCAGTGTTATAGCAAGGATCAGAATTTCCTTCCATTTTATGTATAAACCACACATCATTTGTCTCTCCTCCTTGACGGACAGTTGGATTGCTCCTACCTCTTGGCTGTTCACACCCTTTTCTTAACCATCTTGACCTTTCAAGTGACACCTGTTGTTTCTGATCACATTCCACAGAAGAACGTATGGCACAGCACTACCTACGTTCAAGGGGAGCCAGGAAATGCAATCCCTGTCTGGGCAACCACTTCTCAGAAGCAATTTAGTTTATGGAAGGTGAGGCACAGTTTGCTGGGAGGACTACCTGTCCCTGTCACCCCTTCTCCTCTGTACTTCCTATAATAGCTATTTATGGTGGCCCAGGGGGGAAAAAGCTTTTCTTTTTCCACTTTCAGTTCCCAACAGAATAAAGATTTCTAGATCTAAACATGTGTTTGATAAACAGCTACGGCTAGCTGCAATTTCCTGAGGCCTTTTCCTACTGTGTGGCAGTTTAAATTCTGATTCTGTCTCTGTCACTTCCTCACTGATGAGATTTTTAGAGCCCTTAGCACTATAGTAAATTCAATACATAATAGTTATTAACATTCACAGCAACATGAGGGATACATTATTTTCCCATCTATACACATGAGGATATCGTACTCTAGAGAGATTAAGCAATTTATTCAAAGTTAACCAGATCAAAAAACATGACTCCATCTCTTTGCATCCCTCTCATGTGAAAGCATCATCATGGGGTGGAAAGTAACCACAATATACTTCAAAGGAAATTCTGAGCTCCCAAATGAAAGATGTCTGAGAACCACTTCCTTGTTCCAGAGCTGGTGGATCTGAGCTGAGACTCACTAGAGAATGTGGGAGGGAGGGAGAGGAGGACCTGCCACTCAGGAACCTGTGCCCTGTGGTTGGCCCAGGGAGCTCTCTGGGGTCCCCTTGGAGGACAAAGAATATCTTCACTGCTGCTGTTGCTACTGCCAACTTCCCAACTCCACTTCATGGAGCCCCTTCTGCGTTCTAGGCCAATGGTTCTCAACCTTCCTAATGCCACAGCCCTTTAATACAGTTCCTATGGGCCACTGTTCTAGGCCTTAGGGATATTATAGGAATAAGAAATGTTTCCTCCTAATAGTGGGCATTGTGGTGGGCGCCAGTAGTCCCAGCTACTCTGGAGGCTAAGGCAAGAGAATCACCTAAGCCCAGGAGTTGGAGGTTCCCGTGAGTTGTGATGCCATAGCACTCTACCCAGGGCAACAAAGTGAGACTATCTCTTAAAAAAAAAAAATTAAGAAAAGTTTCCTCCTTTCCGGAGAGTGCAATGTCCAACCAGTGAGGCATTCATGTGAACAAATAGCTCTCGTGCAGTGTGATACAGAGAGATGTACAGAGTGCTATAGGAATTTGTCTGAGAGGCAATTAATGTTGACTGATATGTTGTGGCAAGCTATTGCAAGAAGGTGCCCACCCAGCTGGCGGTAGATGGCTAAGAGGGGGTTGAGGGAGAGCTATTTTAGGTAGAAGGGACAACAAAGTCTCAATGGTATCAAAGAGCATGGAGTGTTTGAAGATGAAGATTAGGTCAAGGGGGGGCAAAGCATGGGTGGAGATAGGGTGGAGGAAGAGACCAGAGGGTGGATGGGGGCAGGGCAAGGAGTGAGGCCCAGGATTCTGCAGATGAGGCAAAGAGATTATCAACTGGGGGTGTATAGGAGTAGAGCCATATTTGGCAAAGCTTCCTGGGGGTGGAGATGAGCAATGGGCAGCAAACTAATTAGCCCATTGCATTCCAACCCTATTCTGTCTCAGAGGGCAGGGACAGCCTGGCCACCATGGAGCTCACTTTAGGCAAAATCCTGAGGAGAGACCACCTGGAGACAACCTGAGGACATCCATTTTCTCACAATGACACCCCCCTTCGTCTGGAGGTGATAAAGGACTCCTAATAGATATTCTCTTCTCTCTTTGGCTCACAGACTAAGCCAAACCCTGAGGCGGGTGTCTTGGAGCCAAGGTCTCTCTCTGAAAAACTTGCTGAGACAGAATCAAGTCAGGATGTCTGGGTCACTGGGCCTTCTTCCTGGTCCCATGAACTGAGTACCCAGAAGGAGGCACAGGGAGATGGGGAGAGAAGGCAGAGGGACAGCAGCGCCGTGTCAGAATGCTGTCCAGCTCTCCATGTCGGGAGCTCACTGGCATCCCCCTGACATGAGAGCTGGCTTTTGCCAGACAGCAGAATGATTGCCAGCCATGTTTTTCCTAAGTACTTTGCAAATAGGGGCCGTAGCATAGGAATTCTGGGTTGACAGTACACTTGTGGTAAGAAATCAAAACCTGAAGATAACAGTTGCCCTGCCCAAGAAGTCAAAGGCAACAACATCCCTTCTCATAAGGGATGAAGTGGGCCAGATGCACTTAGTCCAGGGAGGCCTTGGAAGTCCAGTTCTCCCCAAGTGGACATGGGAAAGACTGGGTTTGGAGTCCACACCTCTTTTGGAGATGTTCATCTCTTTAAACTTCAGTTCCATTGTTTGAAAAATGCTGCATAGAGTGCAGTTATGATCAAATGACAGCTTTAAAAGAAGGTTTTTTTCCCTTGACTCCAGAGACCACCAGGGTTTACCTTACTGCAGCCCAGGCATGTGAAAAGGAGCTTACCTCAAACAGCTGAAAGCCCTTTTATCCTCTCCTCCAGACTCCTGGGTTTGATAGCGTATGTCAGGAAGAATGTGGAAAAGATCAAAATGTTGTCAGGATTGATCCCTGAGATTGCCCAAACGTATCATTTACTGTGGACCCACGTGTCCCCAGCAGCTTGTGGTATGTGCACTCGATTGCTAACAAAAGCTTTACATTTTGGATCATTTTAAAAGTTGGAGGGAAGTTCATTGTTTAGGATAGGCACATGGCAAATCCTTTTTAAAAGTAAATACTTCTGTAGTGAAGATCATTTTCTGATCGGTCCTTTGGGATTTGCTGTCCAGGATGTGTTCACTTAGGAATTGTAGGTGTGCTGAGATACAGGCTGTGATATTGAAGTCAGAATACGCCACTAATGGCTCGGCACCTGTAGCTCAGCGGCTGGGCACCAGCCACATACACTGGAGCTGGCGGGTTCAAATCCAGCCTGGGCCTGTTAAACAACAGTGATAACTACAACCAAAAAGTAGCTGGGCATTGTGGTGGGCGCCTGTAGTAACCAGCTACTTGGGAGGGTGAGGCAAGAGAATTGATTAAGCCCAAGAGCTGGAGATTGCTGTGAGTTGTGATACCACAACACTCTACCCAGGGCAAGATAGAGAGACTCTTTCTCAAAGAAAAAAGAATACACCACTAATTAACTAACTGCTGGGAACTGGTACACCAGCTAGGGCATAGGCCTTTTACGAGTCAGTTTATCCACCAAACCCTTGCTGAGAACCTACCTGTGTCACTCCTGAGGCTACAGTAATGGGCCATGCTTCCCACATCCCAGTGACTACAGTGGCACAGACAGGCAGCACACAGCTGCCTACAGTCCATTATTACAGGTGCCATGATTTTGTGTAAACTGTGATTAATTTTAATCTCTCAATATTGAACATCTGATCAAGATACTGTGTGTGTGTCTGGCTTCCCCTTCCCCAAACTCATCCTCAATGGGATCCATGTCTAATATTCTAAGTTGCATAATATCACTAAGAACTAATCATCTGTGGCACTGTCAGTTTGGTACAAAAACTTATTTAGGAAAAAGTTCATATCTTGCTATCAACATATGTCACTATACTGGCAAAAGATCTGATCAAAATACTCATTTCATTTTTCTCTCTGATTTGTTCTTGTCTTCAAAACAATTTCACATAATGAGGCACTGGATTCCTTAGTTCCTCTGACCCCTGCCAGATCCAGAGCTGTGATGGTGTTCAAAAATCAGGGCAGAAGCCACAATCAGGTGTCATAAGATTCTAAGCTACTGATCAACATACCTTAGAAGAATAATCTTTTGGGGGATACAAAATTTGTTTTGAGAGAGTGGAGTGGAAGAAGCAAAGAAGTGACATTGGAGGCCTAAGGATAAAAGGACCTTTGAATGCAAGTTATAGGAAAGTGGATTTGGGATCAAAACAAGGGAGCACTTATCATAGTTTGACTTATCCCAGATTGGTGAAGTTTGTGAGCTTCCTGTTATTAACAGAGGCCAAGCAGAGATGTGACTACAGTTATGGGTTCCTAAACTGGGTGGGAGGTTGGATCAGATAAGCCTATATCTCTTTGTGCTGAATTAAAGTCCTCTTCTGCTTTCAGCTAATAGAACAAACCTAGGCCAGCAACGTCACCTCTCTTGGACTCTTTCTTCATTACTAGGTTGGGAAAAGGGAGCAAATGACAGAGTCCCCACTGGCCTTGGCTGGGGAGCCCCAGGCCCACAGTGCAAAGCCTCAAAGGTGAGCATAGTCTTGGGATTTGAGCCTCCAGATCCATCACCTCTATCTGATGACTGAGAAATTCCTTCAGTCCTCAGCAGTGGAGACCAGCAAGGCAGGTTTGTCTCGTTCTAATTATTATTTAGATGACTGTTTGGCTCATTCCTGAGCAAGGCTTGAATCAAGTCAGACCTGTTAATTGAACCAAGGTTATATAATCACATTTGGGCATTTAAATGCAGACCAATTATGTTGGAGCCCAAACTTCTTGTACACAAGGAGGAGTTCTAGTAAGTGTCAAGAGTGTGTGCTAATGTGCAAAGCCTAATACTCAAAGTGAAGGGCGGAGCACTCCAGGACACTCCTGTTTCGGTGAGGTGTCATAATAGTTATTGCTCTGGGCGCAGTCTGGGAGGATGCTGGAGACATCTCAAACAAGTATGACATGGACCTTACCCCAGCCTGTCAAACCCATTACATTTGGAACATGTCCCCCTATAGCATTTGGCTTGTCTTATCAGTGCACCATTAGAATCTGTAGGAGGCATTTGCAAGGATGCCTCCCTTGGCCTTTCTGGTTATGAGCATTCCTTTCTCCTCTCCCTCAACAAATATAAGCCATAAGGCCTGATTAGTCATTTAGTCTCTTCATTTGGGCCTCTTTCTAGTTTCCAGTCTCAGCCCCAATGCCTCCTAATCTCATATTCCTCAAATATTGACGCCCTCTACAAGGAGAGAGGAAAGCAGTCAGGAGGCAGTGGAAAAGTGATTGACAAGATAAAGCAATACTCAGGAGGAAGGCACTGCACTTGAGTTTGTAGCTTTTGTCACTAAACTCTCTAAGACTCATCCAGACTAAATAACCTTAAAGGGCCCTAGTCTGTAGGCTCCCTGTATTTTCTGCCCTTCTTACTTGGAGGGTGAGAGACTGGATGCCCAGTCTCTGTCCAGTGTTAAGAAGTAGCCTGGTGGGCTTTGCTGAGACCACGCAGCCTTAAAAGCCTCACCACTAGATGCCATCACGAACACCTTCTGCTCTCATACATGGACTTGTGTATGTCCCTTAAATTGTCAGGTTGCCTCTGAGGAGGCACATTCTAGGGAGAGTTTCATTGTCATTACCATCCTGGAATAGGGAACCTGTAGACTACAGACTCAAAAGTTGCAAAAGTCAGAAAGGGGCTATTTACTGGAGGTGGAGATTTTATTGTAAGCACATGGCTGAAATGTGTCACACCTGGGCCAGCATGCCAGCATGCCCTGTATATAGCCTCTGGTTTTAGCAAGGCCAAGTGAGACATCAGCTGATCTTTTCAAATAGGCTTCGTTAGACACAGAAGACTGGCTCTAAGCCTGACTTTGGATTACTCTTTTCTTGCCAGGAGTTATATTAAATGATTCTATCTGGAACTGGAGGTCTTAACAACCACATTTTACTTGGTGTGGCTTCTCAGTCTTTGGGGGCTCAGCTATCAAGGGCTCATATTTATTCCAGGTCAGCCCTTCACCCTCTTCCTCCTAGGGCATCTGTGCCAAAGACAAGCCCATGACATCTGGTAGGGCTGGCAGGAGAATTGCGTTTAGGCGGGCACGTGGGTGTTAGCACGTCAGAGTAGCTCTGAAAAAACATTCCAAACCAACCCTTCCCCATGGGAACTCAACCCCCAGGAATCACTAGAGATAAGGACCACAGTCTCACCTGTTAGAGGGAAGTTCAGGTTAAAGGTCTGCTATGTGCCAGAGCTCAAGGAAGAGAGAGGCTCAGCCTGGCACAGCCCATTCACTTGATGAACTTCCACAAATGCTACTCTGGGAACTAGGCCATATGAAGGGAAAAAAAAAAATACCACCCTGGCCCTGGAGCTCTGGGATGGTGGCTGTAAACCCTCCAAAGAGCCTGCAGATCTGGTTGTGGTCTACATAAGGTTGGCTGAAGGATAGTGGTCTCAGGCCTAAAGTTACTGGCTTCATTCACTTAGAGTGCTCTGACCAAGAGCCATTTTCAGATGACACAGACTCCAAGGAGGCACTTGCCTCTTACCTATGACACTTCTAAGGGTGACTCTTGCCACATGACCATAGAGACAAATGAAGCTTTTCTCCAATGAGTTAGTGAGAATTGTAAACTTCCCAAAAGGGAGAGGCTTAAACTGGGAATATGGGCTTCCTTTTGTACCCTATTCTTCACATTCCCAGATCTGTGGGCAGAAAAACAAACAAACAAACAAACACACAAATGAACAAACAGACAAACAAACCTCAGAATGGTGGGTATCCTAAAAATAAAGAGAAAAATACTTTTCAAGTTATGAACTCTAGCCTTTATAATTGCTAGTTTAAAGTATATGGTATTGCTTCAGTTTCTAAAACAGGAGGTGAAAAAAAATAAACAGGAGGTGGTCAGATCTAGAGTTCAAAATGTCTAAGTGGTTTGAGAATGGGTATTTAGAGGCAACTTAGAGGGGAGCATGAATCCATAAAACAAATTCTACTAGATCTAAGCAAAGAAATAAACAGTAAAATATCATAATTGCATCATAACACTGCTGACAGAACTGGACAGATCACAGAGGCAAATTAACAAAGAAACACTGGACTCTGAAATGAATGGACCCAATAGACATTTATAGAATATTCTACCTCCAAACTGCAAGGTATGTATTCTTCTCATCAGTACATGAGACATTTTGCAAGATAGATTATATCTTATCCCACAAGACAAGTCTCAGCAAATTTAGAAAAAAATTGAAATAATTCTATGTGTCTTCTCAGATCATAGTGAATTAAAACTAGAAACTAACTACCAGGGGAACCCTCAAATCTACACAAAGTCATGGAAATTTCACAGCCTATTGCTGAGCAATCCTTGGGTCAATGATAAAATTAAGATGAAAATCAAAAGTTTTTTTTAACTGAACAATAAGTATGACACAAGAATTCAAAAACTTATAGGATACAGTAAAAGCAGTGTGAAAAGGCTATATTAAATTCATAGCCTTTAATGCTTACATCAAAATGACAGATCACAAATTAGCAATATAAGTTCACACCTCAAGGAACTAGAAAAAGACAAACAAACAAAACCCAGAGTTAGATGAAGAAAAGAAATAACAAGGCTCAGACCAGAACCAAAGAAATGAAAACCATTGCAAAGGGTCAATGAAACAAAAGATTTGTGCTCTGGAAAGACAAACAGAGTTGATATACCTATAGCCATATTAACCAGAAATAGAAGATAAAAGACTCAACTAAGCTCAATCAGAAATAAAAAAGGAGACATTAAAACTAATATCACAAAAAATACAAAATATCATCTGTGATTACTATGAAAAACTCTATGCACTACAAACTGGAAAAACTAGAGGAAATGGATAAATTTTTGACAACACATGACCCCCCAAGCTTGAACCAGGAAGCAATAGAAATAGTGTACAGACTAATAATTAGTAATGAGATTGAAACAGTAATAATAATAAAAAAGAAAACACTAATAAAAACTCTCCCAACAGCAGCAACAACAGCCCTGGACCAGATTGATAGATGGACTCCATTAGACTTACAAAAAAGAATTGGCACTCATCTTACTGAAACTGTTCCGTAACATGGAGAAGAGGATCCTCCCTAAATTGTTCTATGAAACCAGTATCATCCTGATACCAAATCCAGGAAAGAAGACAACAACAACAAAGAAAATTATAGAACAATATCCCTTATGAATATAGATGCAAAAATCCTCAACAAAATACTAATAAACTAAATTTAACACCTAACATACACAAACAATGTAGCCTAATTGTAGGTACTCTTATATTCATCTAAAATTTTAAAAAAGATCCACCATGATCAAGAGGGATTTATCTCTGGGATGCAAGGATGGTTCAATATATATAAATTAATAAATGTGATTCACCACATAACCAGAAATAAAAACAAAAAACTTACAAACATTTAATAAAGCATTCAATAAAATCCAGCACTCCTTCAACATAAAAACTCTCAATAAAGTAGACATAGAAAGAACATACCTCAAAATTACAAAAGCTGTACATGACAAACCCAGGGCAACATCATACTGAATGGAGAAAAGTTGAAAGTATTCCCTCTATGAACTGGAAGAAGAAAAGGATGCCCACTGTCACCACTTCTATTCAACATAGTACTAGAAGTTCTAGCCAGAGCAATCAGGAGAGAGAAAGAAGTAAAAGGCATTCATGGCTCGGCGCCTGTGGCTCAAGTGGCTACACCTAAGGTGGCGGGTTCGAATCCAGCCCAGGCCTGCCAAAACAACAATGCCAGCTGCAAACAAAAAATAGCCGGGCGTTGTGGCAGGTGCCTGTGGTCCCAGCTACTTGGGAGGCTGAGGCAGGAGACTCGCTTGAGCCCAGGAGTTGAAGGTTGCTGTGAGCTGTGATGCCATGGCATTCTACCCAGGAGGACAGCTTGAGGCTCTGTCTCAAAAAAAAAAAAAAAAAAAAAGAAGTAAAAGGCATTCAAGTGGGGAAATAAGAGATCAAACTATCCCTGTTTGCCAATAATATGATTTTATACCAAAAAAAACATGAAAACTCCACAAAAACACTCCTAGTATTAAGAAATGAATTCGATAAAGTTTCAGATTGCAAAATTAAGATACACAAATCAAACTAAGAACAAACTAAGAACAGTCAAGCTGAGTCAAATCAAGAATGCAATACCATTTACAATAGCTACAAAGAAAATAAAATACCAAGGAATATGCTTAACCAAGGAGGTGAAATATCTCTAAAAGGAGAACAATAAAATACTGATGAAAAAAAATTATAGAAGACACAAATAAATGGAAAAACATCCTATGCTCATGAATGGGAAGAATCAACATTGTTAGAATGCCCATACTGTCAAAAGTGGTCTATAGATTCAACACAATCCAACATCATTTCTCAAAGATATAGATAAAAATACTAAACTTCATAGTGAATCATAAAAGACCTTGAATAGCCAAAGCATTCCTAAGCAAAAAGAACAAATCTGGAGGCATCACATTATCTGACTTCAATTTGTTACAAGTCTATAGTAAGCAAAACAGCATGGTATTGGTATAAATGTAGACACACAGACCAAAGAAACAGAATAAAGAACTCAGGAACAAAACCATATAGTTATGACCAACTGATTTTTGGCAAAGCGGACAAAAATGTACACTGGGGAAAGGATGCCCTATTCAGTAGATGGTATTGGGGGAAATGAACAGCCACTTCCAGAAAAATGAAACTGGATCCCTATTGCTCACTATATGCAAAAATTAACTCAGGATGGATGAAATACTTAAATGCAAGGCATAAAAATTCTAAAAGAAAACAGGAAAAACTTTTTAAGACATTGGTCTAAGCATTTATGTGTAAGACCTAAATAGCAAATACAGCAACAATACAAATAAATAAACAGGATGTAACTAAACCAAAAAGCTTCTGAACAGCAAGTAGGCAACCTACACAATGAGAGAAAATACAATGAGATACCACCTTATCCTGACAAATGAAATGGACATTATTAAAAAGTCAAAACACAATAGATGTTGGCATGGTTGTGGTGAAAAGGAAATGGTTATACACTGTTGGTGGGCATGTAAACTTACATAATGGCCATGGAAAGCAGAATGGAAGTTCCTCAAAAAGCTAAAAGAAGACCTACAATTCAATCCAGCAATCCCACTATCAAGTACCTACCCAATGAATGAAATAACATCTTTCACAACAACTTGGGTGGAACTGGAGATTATTCTAAGAATCTAAGTGAAGTATCTCATGAATGGAAAAACAGATGCCATTTGTTCTCACTTATAAGGGCCAACTAAACAAAGAATATGTCATGGTCATAAAAAGCTGTAATGGACATTGGAAACTAAGAGGAGGGAGGATGAGAAGGAAGTGAAGGATAAAAATCTACCTATTGAGTACAATGTACACTATTCTGGCGATGGGTACACTGAAAGCCCTGACTTCAGCATGATACAATTTATACACATAGCAAAACAAACAAACAAAAAAACCTTTTTATCCCCCCTGAATTTTTTGAAGTAAAATAATAATAATAATTAATAATAAAATTTTAATTTAAAAATTAATTACTAAGAGTGTTTTTAAATTATATTTTCCAATTGTTTTGCTATTTGATAGAAATGTATTTTTATATATTTGTATATTGGAATTTGTTCATTTCACCCAAGTTATCAACTTTATTGAAACAATTTATTCATAGCATTTTCTTAGTATGATTTCATACCTGTAGAATTGGTAATGATATCCAATGAGAATCACTGTTTCCTCTTTCATTCCTCTATTAGTTATTAGTATTTTCTCTCATTTTTATTGATCAATCTTGTTAGATGTTTATTAATTTTATAAAACTTTTCAAAGACCATTTTCTGACTTTGTTGAAAACTCCTATAGCTTGTTTTCCAGTATGCTGAGTTCTGCTTTTATATTTACTATTTTCTTCTACTTTCTTTGGGTTTAGTTTTATTGCTTTTTTCTACATTTTTGGAAATTTGTACAAATTTTCCAAAGGTGGAAATTTGGATCATTAATTTAAAAATTTTCTATGCTATCAGGTTTTGGTAAATAGAAAGTGGCCACTGAAGAGGTGTAGAAAAAGTAGTATGGAAATCAGTGGAGGGAAAGGTAAATTTAACTGGAGTCAATCATGGAAGACTCATAGAAGGAGGTGGTATTTGGGCTTGGTTTTGAAAGGCAGATGAGATTGGGAAATAAGGACAAAGGTGGACAACAGAGAGGAAAAACTACAATTAGGCCCAACTTCCCTTAAAAGGAGAAATTATTATTATCTTTTATGAAACCCAAGACCTCGGAGCACTACTAGGATAGCTCCTGTGTTAGGTACATATATATTCAGGACTGCTACATCTTCTTATCAATTTGCTCCCTTTACCATTATAATGACTGATCTGGGAGCTCCTATGTTAGGTACATATATATTTAGGACTGCTATATCTTCTTGTCAGTTTGCTCCCTCTGTCATCATAGTGACTGTCTTTGTTTTCTTTAACCATTGTAGATTTCAAGTCTATTTTATCTGATATAAGAATGGTTACTCCTGCTTGCTTTTGGCACCCATTCATGTGAAATTTTTCCTCCATCATCTTACTTTGAGTCTGTGAGAATCTGAGAATCTTTGCAAGTTAGATGGGTTTCTTGAAGAAAGCCTAGCAGGGGTCCTCAAACTTTTTAAACAGGGGGCCAGTTTACTGTCCCTCAGACCGTTGGAGGGCCGGACTGGGGGCCCCGGAATCAGCCAGCTGCTAAGCAGGACAGGCAGTGGCGACAAAAACACCCACACCCGCTGGCCCGATAAATGTCCTCTGCGGGCGCATGTGGCCTGCGGACCATAGTTTGAGGACACCTGGATAGGGTATTTATATCCATTCAGCTAGTCTATGCCTTTAAAATGAAGCGTTAAGACCCTTTATGGCGGCTCAGTGCCTGTGGCTCAAGTGGCTAAGGCGCCAGCCATGTACACCCAAGGTGGCAGGTTCAAATCCAGCCCGGGCCACCAAACAACAACTCAACAACTGGCTGCAACCAAAAAATAGCTGGGCATTGTTGTGGGCACCTGTGGTCCCAGTTACTCAGGAGGCTGAGGCAGGAGACTTGCTTGAGCCCAGGAGTTGGAGGTTGCTATAAGCTGTGATGCCATGGCACTCTACCCAGGGGGACAGCTGGAGGCTCATGTCTCAAAAAAAAAAGACCTTTTATGGCCAATGTTAGTATTGATAGGTGAGATACTATTCTGTTCATTGTGTTGAATGATGTCTAGTTGCTTTGTTTTCATCCTTGTGTTATTGTTTTATAGCAGTTGTGAGCTTTAATGTTAAGATGTTTTTTACACTGGTAGGTATTGATTGCTTTGTTCTCTATATAGAACATTTTTAAGCATTTTCTATAAGGAAAACGTAGTGGTGACAAATTCTAGTGTTTGTTTGTCTGGGAAAGACTCTATTTCTCCTTCATTTATGAAATTTAATTTTACAGGATACAAAATTCTTGGCTGATATTCTGCTTAAGAAGATTAAAAATGAAACATTGCCTGAAAGGTCTCTGCTGAGAGGTCTGCAGTTAGTCTGATGGGTTTTCCTTTGTACGTAACTTGTTGATCATCTTGCAGCTTGTAGGATTTTTCTCTTTCACTTTGATTTTGGTCAGGTTGATGACAATGTGTTTTGGTGATGGGCTATTTGCTATAAATCTTCCAGGTATTTAATACCTGTTCTGTATCTGGATATCTAAACCACCTCTAGTGATACCAGGGAAGTTCTCTTCTATTATCTTCTCAAATAGTTTTTCTATGCTTGTTGTTTTTTTCTTCTTCTCCCTTAAGAATATCTATAATTCTTATATTCGTTTACCTTGCACAATCCTATATTTCTTATAGTGATTGTTCCTTCTTTGGTTTTTATTTTGCATTTTTTTTACTGACTGGGTTACTTTTTACTGACCCACTTACTTTGAAATCCCTGCCTTTAAACTCTGAAATTCTTTCTCCTGTTTGGTCTAGTCTGTTGTTAAAGATTGCTGAATTCTCCAAATGACCATTTTGTTTCTTTAAGTTCTGTTATCTCTTATCTGTTTGTTATTTATCTTTTTAGTGAATTCTTCTTTTATGTCCTGAATTGTTTTTTGTTTCTTTGAGATGGTTTTTCACCATCTTCGCAATTCTGTTCTTCTTATTTGTCATTCATAATCTGAATTTCATATCTTTCATTCCAAAAATTCCTTTTGGCTGGAATTCATTACTGGAGAGATATTGTTATCCTTCAGGTATGTTGAGACAGCCTGCATTTTTATGTTGCCAGAGATTTCATGCTGGTTTCTTCTTGTTTGGAGTGTCTTCTGTTAGTTCAAAACAGATAGCAAATACAGTATACCTGTTCTCCTTTGCCAAGAATTCTGTTGTTCAATGAAGGTAGGGATGGGTCCCTGGATGGCATGCTTGGATCCTACTCCAGAAGCTCGATCAAGCAGGAATGGGAGGAGGCACCGTGAGCCGTTAACACTGCTGCTCTGCTGTATCTTCCCTTGGTTGTTACTAGGACACTGTAACTGGGTTGGCCCCTGGTGCTAGGTACACACGTGAGGTGGGGCTGGCTGGTATGATGGAGAATGTGCACAGGGCACAGAAGCTATGCTGAGCAGAGTTTATGTGTGCAAGCATGGCTGGCATAGATGCTCAATGTATGGCATAGAATGTGATGTATTCACGAGGCACTGTGGGTCTGTAGAGCATAGCAAGTCCATGGAATGGAGAAGACCCAATGGGCAGAATGGGTCCATTGGTCATAACTTGCACATGGGGCAGAGTGGGACCCTGGAACAGAGTGAACCCACAGATATGCATGGGATAGAGCAGGTCTATAGAGGACAGTGCTCACAGGCCACAGACTGGGGCAGGCCACAGGGCAGGCTGTGCAGGCTGGAGAGGTGTGGCAGGGCAAGATGCCTAGGTCACCTGTATGGGATGGTGTAGGCCTGTGGTGTGCAGTTCATCCATATCCAAAGGCAGTGTCTGTGCTGCCCCTCATCCTGCATGGGGCCTCCTAGGTACAGTGGTGGTCCAGCTCCTCCAACAGTGTGCACTGGGCATTGAGGGCACATGCTCCACCCAGATCCCAAGAGGAGTACAGTTGAGAGGGCTCACCCAAACCACAGTAGTGAGCATCAGATCCATGGTCTCTTGCTCTTCCCAGGTCTTTTGGTGGTGGCAGCAGTGGCAGGGGTGCATATCTCCTGCTCATGGAGTACTTGCAAGCACTAGGATTTTGTGCTCCCTTCCTACCCAGCAGAGGAAAGGTGGAGGCAGCAGTCACAGATCTAAGCCCTGGGTACTGTGGCTGGTGCCATTTTAAAATCCCAATCTGAATGCTACTTCTGCCCAGTGGTAGACCTGACAGAGGTCAGATCTCTGCATTGGTCTAGTGGTCTGCTATAGTGCAAGTACCCTCATGCTGCTCTGGCTACAATATCCTCAGGGGAAATATCGAGCCAGAGATGCTTTCCTCTGTCCCTTTCCCACATGTGGGTGCTTTCCCTAATTAGCTTTGGTCTTGCTGAGCAGGTCATCCCAGTTCTATCTTCTTCTCATCACTCCCACCTCATTTCTGTGGATTCCCAGTGCTCTTGCTTGGCCAATCTATCCAACGGTGAATCTTTATTTACCACTTTCAATCTTCTCCATAAAAGTGGCCTTGTGTAGTCTGCTTCTAGTCTACTATCTTCCTCACCTGGTTCTCTTAGTAATTAATTTAATGAAAGATATATATATACATATATATATATATATATATAATAATTTTGCATTAAAAACTAAAAAAGATGCAGCAGCAACAAAAATATGTAAATGGACCTGAAAAAAGTTTTGCACAGCTAAGGACACAATCAACAAAGCAAAGAGACAGCCTTCAGAATGTGAGAAGATATTCACATGCTATGAATCCAACAAATGGCTCACAGCCAGAATCTACAAAGAACTCAAGCAAATCAACATGAAAAGAACAAACAACCCCATCAAAACTGGGCAAGATACATGGAAAGAAACTTTTCTTATGAGAACAGAAGAATAGCGAACAAACACATGAAAAAATGCTTATTATCCTTGATTATCAGAGAAGTACAAATCAAAACTGCTTTGAGATATCACCTAACTCCAGTGAGAATGGCCCACATCACACGGTGCAAAGCAACAGATGCTGGTGTGGGTGCAGAGAGAAAAGGAACACTCATACAATATTAGGGGGACTGCAAACTACTACAGCCTCTATGGAAAGTAGTATAGAGATTTCTTGAAGAACTAAAAGCAGACCTTCCATATGACCCTGAAAACCCATTACTAGGTATCTACCCAAAAGAAAAAAAGACATTTTACCACAAGGACATTTGCATTCAAACATTTATAGCAGCTCAGTTCACAATCACAAACAACCCAAGTACCTTTCAACACGTGAATGGATTAATAAACTATTATATTACGTATACTCCAGAATACTATTCAGCCATAAAAAGATGGAGATTTTGCATCTTTTGCAACCATCTGGATGGACTTGGAGAACATCCTCCTAAGCAAGGTATCACAGGAATTAAAAGACAACCATTATATGAAACTAATAGATCAACAACTATAGGCTCACACAAGAGAAAAATTCAGTTGGATTCAGGGTGAGGGGTAAGGAATGCAGTCAGCGCCTATCTAGTGGGTACAATGCACAGGTATACAGCACATTTCCTGGTTGAAGGACACAGTTGCAACTCAGCCTTTAATTTTACAAATACAAACTATGTAAACTTCCTCATATGTACTCTCATATTAATCTGAAATTTTTTAAAATGAAAAAAAAATACAAAAGATTATTGAGAGAAATTAAAGAGGACCTACAAAATGGAAAGATAGATTTCATGGATTGGAAGCTTCAATATTGTTATAATGTCATGTTTACTTAAAATAACTTAAAGATTCAACACAATTACAGTTACAATCCTAACCTAGGAATTTACAGATTAATGTTATAAATTACACGGAAATACATAAGAATAGCCAAAACAATCTTAGAAGGAAAAACCCAAAGTTGGAGGACTAACACTACTCAACTCCAGTACTTATTAGGAGCTACTCTAATTATGACAGGGAATTAAGTTAGGACATACAAAGAGATCAATAAGAACAGAGAGTCTAGAAATAGACCCATACCTCTATGGTTTATTGACTTTTGACAAAGGCATCTGGAACAACTGGATAAATTGAACTGGATGAAATAAACTACGATTACTATTCATACCACACATAAAATTTAATTCAATATATAACAAATACCTACATATAAAAGCTAAAATTCTAGACTTTCAATAGGAAACATAAATGAATATTTTCCTGAGGTTAGAAAAAAATTTCTATAAAAGAAATAATCATTTAAAAAAGAAAGAGAAATTAGACTTCATCAAAGTTAATTTTTTCTGCTCATTAAAAACAATTAAAAAATAAATAGACAAGCTACAGGGAAAATATTTACAATGCATGTAACTCCCAAAGGACTTGTATCAAGGATACACGAAGAACTCACAAATTGATAACTGAAAAACAGCCCAGTTTTTAAAAGATAGGGAAAAGATTTGAACAATTTGTGGAAGGAAATATATAAATAGCAAATAAGCACATGAAAACATACTTAATCTCATCAGTCATCAGGGAAAGTCATAGTCAAATTACAGTGTGATACCATTTCAAATCCACTCATATGACTACAATTGAAAGCCCCACGCGTTAATGAGGATTTGAAGCAAGTGGATCTCTCTTATGTTGCTGGTCATAAAAATGGTATATGATACAACCATCTTAGAAAACTGCTTGATGATTTCTCAAAATTAAATGTAGATCTACTCTTAGGGCCGAATAATTTCACTCATAAGTATTTGCTCAAAAGAAATGAAATATATGTCCGAAAAGAATTGTATAAAGATGCTCACGGGGCGGCACCTGTGGCTCAAAGGAGTAGGGTGCTGGCCCCATATGCTGGAGGTGGCAGATTCAAACCTAGCCCCAGCCAAAAACTGAAAAAAAAAAAAAAAAAAAAAAAAAAAGATGTTCACAGAATCTTTACTCATAATAGTCCACAAACTGAAACTAACTTAAATGCCTATCAACAGGATGGATAAACAATTATGGTACGTTCATATAATGAAATGCTACCGAGCATTCTCTAACTTCCCCTTTTTCTCTCCCACATGTAGACACATACTTACATTTTTTGAATTTCTAAATCTATATATATGGACTGATTCAACCACCACAAGTTTCACTTTTCTCTCTTTCCATATTTGCAACTTCCTTTTCGGACAGTAGCGTCCTCTCCCCTTAATACATGTACTTAGTTGGTCAATCCTACTGTGTCAGTCGGTCTTCCAGCTCTGCCCCTTCCCTCCTCCCCATCTGGATGTCTTCTTCAACATGCCCAGGCTCTGACCCTGCAAGCTGAGCTGCCCCTCCATCGGGATACCCTCCTTCCCTCACTGGGGCTTGAAGACACTGCTCCTGGCCACAGAGGGCACATAGACAGATACCTGACTCAGGCAGGGAAGGGAAGCAACTAGAAGAGGAGGACAAGAAAGGGATGAATTTAATTTGGTTATAGTTAAGCTCATTCTTTATCTTCTAAACCATGTTCTGAGGGTCTCAATCTTTACAACCAAGTAGAGGGCAAACAAGAAATTTTCTTAGACAAAAGGGCAGCTCTCTCTGCAAAAAATTCTCTCATTCTCCTGAGGACATTTATTCAAACAGCTGCTAGTTTTAAAAATAACAATAGGGTTTCTTTTTCTTCTTTTCACTGTCAATAACATCAACAAAGTCCTTCTTTGTGCCAGTGACAAGCACATGCTTTGTCTGCTGTAGCTCCTCTCAGCTAGGTTGTGCTCATTTTATAAATCAGAAGTTTGAGCCACAAAAGGATTAAGGAGGACTCAAGATGAATTTTTCTGTCTAAAACTTGTATTTCTCACCATACTGGATGTCTTTCCCATAATCTATCAGCAGATCAACACACACACAACTAATTCTAACATGTTTGAGAGAAATAATTCTGGTAGCCTGGGGAACCCAGAGGAGGAGATTCTGTAGAGAGAAATCCTAGCAGACTTTCTGGAGTGAGGAAAAACTGATCAGCCTCAGTTTTCCAGGCCCATAAGGTAGAGGAGATGGGTCACACAGACTCAGAGGTGGGTAAGGCTCTTTTTGTAAAGTAACAGGCTTCCAACACTCTGAGACAGAGTGACTCTTAGATTTCCATGATTCCTCTAGATTAGCACTAGATTTAATGATTTAATTTCAATTTATTAGGGATTTGATATTTAAATTTTAAAAATCTAGTGTATTATTAGGCTCACATTAGCCCTGGGGGAAGTAGGAGATAATGGACATTGAGTATGGAAAAGTTTCAATATCATTTTATTATATGGGAGATACAAAATACATGAAAGTCTCTATTACATTTTCTGTGAACTTTTCCAATGTTATAGATATATTTTGTTTTATTGGTAACTACTGTAACATCTGTTAAGAAAGAATCTCAGGAAAAGGGTACAGAGAACCTCTCGGTATTATTTTTTCAATTTCCTATAAGTCTATGACTATTTCAAAATTAAAAAGCAAAAAACCAAACAAATGAATAATAATAGCCAATCCCCAAAATACTATGACAAGTGTTTATCATAGAATTCTGGTACTTGAATTAGGTATGACATTTCTTGCTAAAATCAATTCTTTAACCAATTTATAAACCATTTAAATATAGGTTTGAAATATCTGCACACTGAGCAATACCCGTACATCTGTGAAACATTGTCATTTCCTCAAAACATATTCTTTCTATTTCTCAAATTTAATCCTACTTTTATTTTTTTTAATTTTTATGTATGTATATATGTATTTATTTTTGAGACAGAGTGACTCTTAGTTTTGTTGCCTTCAGTAGATTGCTCTGGCATCATAGCTCACAGCAACCTCAAACTTTTGGGCTCAAGTAATTCTCTTGCCTTAGCCTCTTGAGTAGCAGCTGGGACTATAGGTGCCTGCCACAAAACTGGCTATTTTTAGAGGAAGGGGTCTCCCTCTTTCTCAGGCTGGTCTGGAACTCCTGAGCTCAGGCAGTCCACCAGCCTCTGCCTCCCAGAGTGCTAGGATTACAGGCATGAGCCACTGCACCCAGCCCTTAATCCTACTTTTAAAGACTTTTTTCCCTCAAAAATGTTCTACATTTGTAAGCAAAAACCCTAAAAATTTACCATTTTTATTTCTTATTGAGAAATAAAATCACAGCCATAAGTGGGGACACGGTGGGGAACTTGGGAGGCAGGTTGCTTGCTGACCTTCAAGGAAGAGTCTCCAGTGCAGAATCTACCCATGCTGCCCTCCACCCTGGTCCCTGCAGTGGCCAGTCTGTTGGTCAATCACTGCCATCTGGTGTCAGGATTCAAGGTTCCTGGGAGGGGGAGAGTCAGGAGAGGAGAGATGAGGATGGCCCCATATTCATGGCTCAGCAGTGGCACTTCACACTCCAGGCAAAACAGAGCCACTAAGGCTCTCAATGTGAAGAAACAAGCTCAAACAATCTGTGTGTTTGGGAGGTAAGATATATCATCTAATCTGAGGTAGCTGATTCTAAGACCCACCATATGGACTTTTAAGAGGGAAAATGCAGTCAAGAGGAGGAGTGGACAGGGAGTGTAGGACACCAAAGGGCTACACTTGCAGTGGAAGGGTGAATAAGAAATGAACCCACCTGGTGGCACCCTGGTCGGTAGGGCGCCAGCCACATACACTCAGGCTGGTGGGTTTGAGCCCAGCCTGGGCCTGCTAAATAACAATGACAACTGCAACTAAAAATAGCCAGGCATTGTGGTGGGCACCTGTAGTCCCATCTACTTGGGAGGCTGAGGCAAGAGAATCACTTAAACCCAAGAGCTGGAGCTATGAGCTGAGATGCCACGGCACTCTACTGAGGGCTATATAGTGAGACTTTGTCTCAAAAAAAAAAAAAAAAAGAAAAAAGAAAGAAAGAAAGAAATGAATGTTCCTTGCTGCAAGGCTGATGAGAAAACCTGGATGCCTCAGCCTTGGGGTGGAAGGATGAAAATTACAAACTCCCCTGAGAATCTGGAGCATAGACTGGTCCTCATGCAGGTTTGAGTTCTGAATTCATAGCTTCGTGTAGTCCAAGAAAAGTCAAGCTGAAGATATAAGTGGGTCTTAGTTGATGGTCGAGGCAAGCTAAATAGCAAGGTCAAAGGTGGAAAATTTGCATTAATCTGAATTGAGGAAATGCAGTAACTAGCAGCAATTGGGGAAAAGTGGTAGGAAGCAGAGCTTCCTCCTTGCTGCCACCCTATGCTGATGATACCATGGGGGTATCTCTATTGTGGCCCTGTTTGTACACACAGCCCCGTTTTTCCAACACTGTGTCACATAGAGGGTCCCTTTCTCTGGGTCTGCTCCTCCTCCTGTGGGTTCCTTAGTCACTCAAGACAGGAACCCAAGGGTTGTTTTAGATGCTTCCTTTTCACTCACTCAGCCAGAGCCTCTCAAGGCAAACCCTAGCCAGCCTTTTTAGGCCAGGAATCTGACCTTTCCCTCTGCCCAAATGGCCAGACCTCAGAATCAGACTTACTTCAGACCAAACCAGATGAATGAGAATGGGAATTATTAACTGATGTGCAATGGACCATATACCTGCCAAGGGCCCTGGGGTGCACATGTTCCCTCACTAGGGTGTGTCCTCCCTGAAGGCCACCTCTCATGGGGCCAAAAATTCTGCAGTTTGTCTGATGGCTCTAAAGTCAGCACTGAGGACAAGGAGGTGGTCAGTGACAGACAAAGTGGGGAGCCAGGCACATGCAGATGCCTGGCCTTATGGTTATCCTCTCATTTAAACAGCCCTACAAAGTGGAGAGCATAGTCAGCCAAGAACAGTGAAACTCAAGGAGACTGAGCTACTTGCCTGTTGTCCAAGGTCACATATATGGGAGCTGGAATTTGAACCTAGAGTCTGTGTCCTGAGCAGCACTCTCACCACCACCCTCTGTTGCTCACACTTGCAAAAGGAGGAAGGGGCTTAAAGGCTGTAGGGGATGCCAAGTAAGATTAGGTCATCCACAACCATCACAGGACTATCTGTAAAGGAGGAGTGTGATAGGCAGAAGCAGATCCCAGCAGGCTGAGTAAAGATGGGTGTGAGCAAGTTAGATATCCCATAGATTCTGAAATGTGCCAAAGAAAGGAGTTGGTGGCTGGATTTTTTTTTTTTTTTTTTTTTTGGTGAGGGGGTATTTGGGCTGGCTTTTTGGTTGAGGAGGAGCCAGGACAGAGAGAAAATAACCAGGTCTGGGAAATGTTTGCGATAGCAGGGGACAGGGGCAGTTCTGGATGAGATGAGGAACACATTCTCAGTACGAATGCAGGAATCTGGGTTGCCTGGGGTTCCAGGTAGGAGGTTGAGGGGTTTATGCCCTATGGCCCCTTTTTCTTAAGGAGCAGGTGATAAAGTCATTAGCTACCAAGGGAGATGGGGTCTTGGGGACAAAGGGCACTTTTGTTTGGCCATGGTGGAAAGCAAGAAAGAAGGGGACAAAGAAAGGGATTTCTGAGAAGTTACCAGGCCCTACACTCCCCAGGGATGTCCTTTAAGACTCTTGCCATGGCTTAGCACCTGTAGCTCAGTGGTTAGGGCACCAGCCTCATATACTGGGGCTGGCGGGTTCGAACCTGGCCCAGGCCTGCTAAACAATAACTACAACAACAATAAAAATGGCTGGGTATTGTGCTGAGTTCCTGTAGTCCCAACTACTTGGAAAGCTGAGGCAAGAGAATCGCTTAAGCCCAAGAGTTTGTGGTTGCTGTAAGCTGTGATGTCACAGCACTCTACTGAGGGTGACATAGTGATGCTGTCTCAGAAAAAAAAAAAAAGACTCTAAGCCATATTTTGCATTTCCATTTACCTCCACAGAGCAGCCTATCTACTCTTGGCCTATCTCATCCTGAGGGAAACAGTCCCTACTTCATCTTTGAAAGTAGCTTAGGGACGTGCTTGGCTGATGTCATGGGATTAATGGAAATCAGGGTTTTGTTTCTTTTTCTTGGAGGGGCAATTAGAGAGGAGTGTAGGCTTTAGATTCAGAAAGTTTGAATCCTGACTCTACTGTATGCTAGCTGTGTGACTTTAAGTAAGAGACTTAACCTCTCTGTGCTTCAACTTTCTCATTTGTATAACAAAGATAACAGTGCCTACCATAGACTGTTGCTGTGAGAGTTAAATAAGTTTGTGTATATGAAGCATTCCAGAACTATGCCAGCCACATAATGCATGTAAGTGCTTAAAAATGTTAGCTGTTGTTATGAGATATTTTGATCTTATCCCAATTGGCTTTGAAAGAAGCAGAAAAAAGGTGGATAAAGCTATAATGGGCCAATAATTCATGAGAAGGCTCTATAGCCACTTCTTCTTTCCAACCAGCCAATGTAGATTTTTTTTTGAGCAATTATATCATCAATTATCTGCCAGAAATAAAGAAGGAAAGGCTTAAACTCCCTTCTGAGGACTGATCCTGTTGCCTTGGTAACACTGAAGATGCTCATAGCTGCTTGCCAAGACTCCAGAAAGTTACTTCTGAGACCCCCAAGAACAGTTGACTTTTCTCCTGGCCCCTTCAGCCAGGGCTTGCCTCAAAATCTTACTGTCTCACAAGTTCACATCTTGTATTTGTCAGGACTCTTTGGGGGATAGGTGACAGAAAAGCCAATAAAAATTGCTTCTGAAAAATTCATTTTAACACACATACCTGAAAAGTTAAAGAATGAGTTTGGTGAGTCTTCAGGCATAGCTGGATCCAGTGGCTCTCACACCGTCACCAGCCCAGAGTCTTTCCACTGTCAAGGCAGTGGAGAGTTTGTTTGCTTTTTCTGTTGCCTTTATTTGGGCAGTTCTCTTGCAGGGTGGCTCCCATGGCTCATCCTAACAGTCTCCTGTTTCAAGTTTGACAGAGAGAGCATTTCTTGGTCATTCCAGCAAACATTCTAGGATTAACTGAGAATTTTACCAATTTGGGCCACAAGTCTACCCCTGAGGCAGGCACTGTGGGGAGGAGGCTGAAGTGCACTGAGTGGCCAAGCCAGGTTAGGTTTCTAGCCTGCAGGGAAAGACACCAGTAGGTGTGCTCCATACGTGGGGCCTCCCCACAAATACCCTGTGCAGGGTCAGTGCCACTGGCAGCCCTTCCCAGGTCTCCAAGTGGATCTCCTTGATGTAGACAACAGATTTTTAGGTAGAATTCTCTCTTTGCCCAACCCTCAAGAGTCATTATCACCTGAGCTTCAGCCCCACAAACCTTGAGAGGGAACACAAGTTCCTTGGTCAGCATAAAATATAGGGCCTCCCACGCTTGTCCCTCCCCCTGGAATGTGTGCATGTGTGAAGCAGATGCCGTCCATCAGTGACCCAACAGTATTTCCCTGGGCCTTACCACCATGAGAAAAGCAGCCAGGCTGTGACCCGCATGAGGACATTCTCTGGCAGCTGGAGCCTGTGCTGTCTGTTGCAGGATAGCCAGAAGTTTCAGAGAATTAACACCCACCCACCCCCCAGGCCCTGGAGCAGCCCTCACTGGTGACCAATGCGGGGATGGGGGGTGGGGGGGGGATAACTCTGGGGAACAACTGACCTGCATTGACTCTCTCCATTCTGCAATGGGAGTATGCTCCAACTCCCCTTGGTGATAACTAGCTTAAAAATGCCCCCTTCACTGACAACTTTCCCTTCCCTGATTTTATGCTGGTATTTTCCTGGATCACCTCCCAGAGAAATTGTATTCTAATCTCTGTTTCAAGGTCTCTTTCTAGGGGAACCAAAGTTAGCACAGCATCTGACCTCACCTGTACGTGAGTGTGTGCATGCACTTGTGCTCCGCCTTCTATAACGATCATTTTTTGCTTTGTCCATCAAAAACCTCTCTTTCCTACTCAGAAACTGCCCCTCTTCTTTTGAGATGTCTCTCTTGCTACCCCAAGAACCATGTGCCCCTTACACAATTCCACTGTCTGGGCCTCAGTGATTGGTTTCGGAGTTAGGTAGATAACCCAAGAAGAGCCAATCAGAATCTTTCCTGAGAATTTTGAATTGTAACTAAGAGAAAAGGGCCAGAGCCTCTTGGGACTCATTTGCCGGGAAGTAACTCATCATCTGTAAGAGTGACTCTTGTGATTCTAGACTCCTTTTTGAGTCTGGTAGATCTTTGATGATTGTACACAGGACAACTGAAGATTCTCTTGTCTCTCTTGTCTGTGTAAGCCACTTTGCCATGAGTGGACCTGACATCCATGAGTCACATTGCCAGAGACCAGAGATCACCATGCTGGTTGTACTCATTGCTATACTCATCTCAGCACATGGCACAGGCCAAGCTCCAGTAGACATTTTATATGCATAAAGGTGAATGATGACATTTTTGAGATGAACAACTATCACACATACTTGAGAAGCATTATCACATTTGAGGAACTTTTCCTGGAGACTCATGCCTAAGAGTAGCCAGGACAGTGCCCTCAGAACTGGACTTTTCTCCTGATTCATATACCAGAGAGAACTAATTGTTGGGTGTGTACAGAATGCCTTGAGCATTGTGACTAGTATAGCCATCCTAAGAAAGCAAAGTGGCTGTATGAATAAAAAGTCATAAAAGTCCTGAAAGTTTATCTGAAAAAATGCATACACATCACAGTGATATATATGAGAAAAAATCTTTTTGGGGTATAAGCTCCTTGTCATGACACATCATCATGGACTCTGATCTCTCCTAGGACCCTAAGTGTTGGAAAATTGTTCTGCCTGAAAAAGGGAGAAAATGTGCTTGGATTCTAGAGAGGTGATGACAGAGAGAGGGCTGGGTTCAGGGCAATCAGGGCAAACCGGGCATCCTGTGCTGGTATCGCCTATGACACCCCAAATCTTCACTCTATAAGGAAATTTTTTAACTAAAGCATAACATACAATATGCTGCACAAATCAGGGGTGAACTGTGTGATGTGTTTTACACAATAAACATATCCAGGTAATCACCCCCAGATGAAAATAGAGGACACTACCTGATCCTCAGAGACTGCTCTGGTGTCCTGTCAGTCACCTTCCTATAGGGGAAGCCATTATTCTGACATCTACTCCTATAGGTCAGTTTTGCCCATCTGGAACTTTATATAAAGGGACCACAGAGTAGATATTATGACATGAGCCCCTTCCATGTTTTATGATACCCATAACTCGTTCTTTTTTATTTCAGTCTGGTATTCCATCAAATGGCTATACTGTAACTAATGTATGTGTCCAAGGCTTAATTTAAATCACTCCTTTACCAATTTAACATGAACAGACAGGAAGTATCTTACAAGCACAGAGCAGGGAGGCAGTTAGAACCCTCGAATTGGAGTTTCAGGGAAACTTTAATTCTTTAAGGAGAAGGGAGGCTTCTGTTTACGGTGTGTGGCAGACATTCTGCTAAGTATTTGACTCTCTTTACTTCATTTAACCCATCTAACAACTCCTCTAGGTATTATTTGCCCCATTTTAAAGATGGGAAAATTGAGACTTTGTGATATTAAGTAACTTTCCCAACAATTGCAACAGGTATGTAGAAATATGGGGAATTATAGTGCGAAGCAGTCAGGCACAGGGGATCATGCCTATAATTCCAGCACTTTGGGAGGCTGGAGTTGGAAGATCACTGGCGCCTAGGAGGTCAAGGCTGCAGTGAGCTATGATCATGCCAGAGTGCTTCTGTCTGGGTGACAGAGTGAGAACTTATAAAAAACAAACAAACAAACAAAAAACATGGCAGTGCCTGTGGCTCAAAGGAGTAGGGCACTGGCCTCATATGCTGAAGGTGGTGGGTTCAAACCCAGCCCCAGTCAAAAACTGCAAAAAAAAAAGAACAAACAAAAAATATATATTATGTATACATTTATATGATTTTTTTAAAGATCGGCAAAGGATTAGTAAAATTATAAAGGTTTAACAAATCCCTTCACTATTATGTTGATTATTTAATTTAAAATGATTTGGAAAGCACTTTGAATCCTTCACTGAACATCCCAGCCTATTGTATTCTAACCTTCAGACTCAGTTCTGGCCTCCTTCACCTCTCTCTTTTTTTCTTTCCCAGACTTCCAGATCAGATTAGATTGCCTATCTAGTTTCTCCTGTGATCTTACATTCTCCAAATATACCCACACCCTGTTCTGGGAGATGAAGTCTCTTGTTGGAGTGTCAGCTCTTTGCTCAGAAAGACTCCCTCTGATTTGACAATTTTCTGCTTTGTGCTCATAAAAACTATTGTAGCATTTATAATTTTGCATAAATATAAACATCACCACCTTGTTGTCATGGACACGGGCCTCTCCCCACCTTCAGCCTGTGAGTCTGGTTTGTACAGCTTGGCACAGGAGTCTTCAGAAAGCCCAACCTCACATAGAGACAGAATTGGGCCCTTGACATGTCAACGCTGGAGACAGCTCTCCTGAGTGCTTCTTAAGATGAGGTCAGGTGTTTGTGTGCTGGAAAACCTCTGCTATTCAACTGACTCTGTCCATTGCACTATTATAGATATTGATTCAGCTGTTGTAATTAGCCCAAAATAATAGAGGCTTAAGCCAAGATGAAGTTGATTTGTCTCTCCCATAAGTCATCCAGGGCTGAGAGAGCAGCTCTATCATTTTGGGGAGGCAGATTCCTCCTATTTTTTTGATTTGCTAAATTTTAAGTATTGCTCTCACATCCTTTTTGTCCAAGGTGGTTTGCCACGAAATCCCTAGCTCAGTCAGAGAGATAGCCAAGGGGCGTGGAGGGCATGCCCCTACCAGGTACTGCACCCATTGCCCCTGATTGGAGGTAAGGCTGCACGGCAGGAATATGGCCACAGAGAGGTTATGCTCGTGGTTATGCAGGTGAACTTCAAGGCCAGAAGGCCAGACCACCTGGGTTTGAATCCTGGCTCTATCACTTACTAGCTAGCTAACCACGGGAAAATTACTCATCCATTCCATGGCTCAGTTTCACTATCTATAAAATCAGAGTGATGATGTTGTTGCATTGTCGTCAGACTTGCAGGAGCTATGGTGCTAAGAATAGTGTTGCCATACCATAGGGGTTTTGTATATATGTGTATATAAAATATGTAAGTTATAAACTGGTATATATTAAACTTGTATAATTATCATGGAACTTTTGCTGCAGCATGAGGTGGTGGTGGTGATGGTGGTGGCACAGTATGACTACTATAAGAATTCCTAAAGAGCAAGTCAGAACGGCTCGGCACCTGTGGCTCAATCGGCTAAGGCGCCAGCCACGTACACCTGAGGTGGTTCGAATCCCCAGCCCGGGCCTGCCAAACAACAATGATGGCTGCAACCAAAAAATGGCCGGGCGTTGTGGCAGGCGCCTGTGGTCCCTGCTACTTGGGAGGCGGAGGCAGGAGACTCGCTTGAGCCTAGGAGTTGGAGGTTGCTATGAGCTGTGATGCCATGGCACT
>CAUYQV010041259.1:0-36648 GCA_963574575.1 Galagoides demidoff
GTGGTCCCAGCTACTTGGGAGGTGGAGGCAGGAGACTCGCTTGAGCCCAGGAGTTGGAGGTTGCTATGAGCTGTGATGCCATGGCACTCTACCCAGGGGGACAGCTTGAGGCTCTGTCTCAAAAAAAAAAAAAAAAGAAAATTAATAGAAATTATTTTAAAATAACTATATAAAGTTAATAATAGACAAGGAAATTAGTAGAAATTACATAATAAAAATTAATAAACTCACAAAGTCTACAATTTAATTAACTTTCAATTAAAGTTTAAAGAATATTAGTTTGAAAGACCACCAGATTATTTAGCTACCCAAGGAAGAAGTACTCAAGGTCTGAGTTACAAGCCTTCATGGAGACTTTGGGAAGGCGAGGCCAGGAGTTTGAGACCAGCCTGAGCAACATAACGAGATCCTATCTCTCCACCACCCAAAACATTGGAGAATTAGCTAGGCCTGTTTGGCACATTCCTGTAGTTCCAGCCACTTGGGAGGCCAAGGCAGGAGGATTACTGGAGCCCAGGAGTTTGAGGTTGCAGAGAATCATGATGATGCCATTGAACTTTAGCTCCAGAGCTATTAAAAAAAAAAAAAGTGATCCTTGATTAGTAGTCCCAGGCACTCAGATTCTACTCTATGTTCGGGAAAAGACCCCTGAAGGTACTGAGCACAGTGAAGGAAGTGATGCTTAGGAGGGCAAGAGTTGCCTTGATACATATAGGAGAAACTGGGAAGGCAGCGGAGGGAGAAAAGGCTGAGGTTATGAGGCATGAGACTGTGACAGTCCAGCCTGCAGGAGATTTGAGAGAACTGGAAACGATCTGATACACTTTGAGGAAAAATTAACATACTTTGTGACTGGCCAGCCAAAAGAGACCTTTAAGAAGGCTCAGGTGATACCCATGGGCGACCACGTGAACAGTGGCACAAAACGAGAAGTTGGAAGCAGAGAGCAGAAGCTCATTAGGGAAGGACTGAGTTTAGGTGGAGGATTTAGAGACGCGGCAGGACATGCATTAAAGCAGGATGTATCAGTATCAGTTGTGAAAGGTTCTATGAGCAGGGTCTTCTCAACCCCTAATAGTAAACAACCTGCACAAGATACAACAGTAGCTTCCTTCATGGCGTACATTGAAGAACTATCCAGTGAACATGGATAGTTTTCTGCCCCCTTAGGTCCTTGGCATATGGATCTGCAGACCCAACTAAGGCCTGGCTTCAGCAACAAATATATTTAAGTCAAATCTGAGTTATTGCTGCAGGAGAAACCCTTGTAAGTTACCTTGGGATGTGCTCCAGAGAACAAAAGACAGGCTCAAGCTTTTAGAGAAAAAGCAGGCATCACAGGTGGGGGTGGGGAGATTACAAACATTGTTGATCAACTATTTAATTGGCATGAAATATCTAAAGCAGCCTAGGAGTCAGAGGACTGGTTGTAACACTTAAAAGGGTGGCCTGTGGCTGGGAACCTCCAAGTTCAGCCGGAAGTAGTTAGCAGATGTTCTGGCGGTTGTTCAGCCAGGGAGTTGTGACCTCCAGGGTTAAGTATTTTCTGCAAGGTCTGCTAGAGGCTCCAGCTGGGACAGCCTCCCAGCTCCATCTTAGATGCCTTCACTAACCCACTGCCACCCTCCTTCATCAGACCCGAACACCAATGTCTGTCACACCTCGAATATAAAAAGCAACAATAAATATGGAATTTTAAATGTAAGCCCAAGTACAATATTTTTCCTCTTTACACTCACATATGTCTTTGGAACTGAAATAAAATATTCCACATAAAACCAATTATTTTTCTTTGCTGAGCAACACATTTATTATTCATTTACTGAAAAGCATGGTTCGCACAAAGATGTGTAGAAGGATAAAGCATAACACTTTTCATATTGTCACTCATTTTTGAAAAAGAGGCATTTCTCAATGTAGAAATGTATAATATGTAGAACTGTATAAATACAGACGTGAAAAACACCACATTTTCCAGAAACTGGCAAGCACATTTGGCCTTAATAAAAATGAACTTCAACTAGTAGTTTTGGAAACACTGCATTCTCTGAGATGTATACAGGTTTCTTCTGGAAAAACCTCCATGTGGGTTCCAAATGATGTTATCTATAGTAGGAATGCAAAGGAAGTGAATATTTAAACCTAGTTGTGTGTCAAGGGGATAAACAATAACCATAAGCATTGGGTCTGAGAAGAACTGAGCTCTTAAAATAGACAGTCTTTCTTATTGAAAACCTTTTTTTTTTTGAGACGGAGCCTCAAGCTGTCCCCCTGGGTAGAGTGCCATGGCATCACAGCTCATAGCAACCTCCAACTCCTGGGCTCAAGCCAGTCTCCTGCCTCCGCCTCCCAAGTAGCTGGGATCACAGGCGCCCGCCACAATGCCGGGCCATTTTTTGGTTGCAGCCATCATTGTTTGGCGGGCCCAGGCTGGGGATTCGAACCCGCCACCTTAGGTGTACGTGGCTGACGCCTTAGCCAATTGAGCCATAGGCGCCGAGCCGAAAACCTTTAAGATCAAAAGTTAACTCTAGGTGGCTAAAAGCTAACTCAAGGTACACTTGGAAGAGTAGTCCTATTCATTGGATTAACAATGGATAAATCAGAAGGGATGAAGTTTTCATCACTAAGTTCCTTAGGTTGCCATTACTATCACTATCTTAAAATTTTCGAGTTCAGCTTTCAGTGTATATAAATAAGATTAGTTTCTTTTCATCTTTGTGATAGCCCTTCAAAAGAAAAGAGAATTTGAAAGGGTAAAAAAGTAAGAAAAATAGTAACAAAAGGAGCAGTGTGTGGAGGAGAGAGATAAATGAATAAACTAATTTAGCTGCACTAGCATTCATTAATATTCCCATGACATTCTACCAGAAGCTTACAGAGACAGAGGGGGCCAGGGGGACCTCCCTCTATGAACTTAAAATCTGTTCAGGAAGACAGTACGTTCTATGTATGAAAATAACAAAAGAATAGCATTTCCAAGGTAAAACAACAACATGCATAATAGCATAGGCCAAAGAGCTGAAACAATCTGATGTCATCAAAACAGGCAAACACATCTATGTGATCACACTCTAAGGGAGGCGTAGGGTTTGTCACAGAAACCCCCGGACAGGAGAATAGCATAGGATAACGTAAGCGGAAATTTGCAGGCTGATAAAGGGCCAGGAGTAGTTCAGAGAAGGTAGGAAGAACAATAGGCAAGTCAAGCCAGTGGATGGAGTGCTGTGAATAGAAGGCAGAGACACAGGCGTCTGATTCAAGAGCTGGGAAGGAGCCACTGCAGGTTTTTAAACAGGAAAGTAGCTTCAGAAATATGCAGATGTTGTACATCCATTATGTTAAAACAGTCTGCTAGGTTGAATGAAAATTCGATCAAACTCATATTTGCATGCACAAAGTTTGATCTGGCCTTTCACTCTGGAGGCATTATGATTGACACGCAGTGTGGTTCATATGTTTATGTGATGAAAAGCTTGATTTAAAAAGTCCATCATCTAGTCATCTGACGGTCTTGCCTTTTAATGAACTGACTCTCTATATTAGGCATTTATAGTTGACTATGCTGATATTATTGCAAAGACGGTTCCTCCACATTTATTCCCAAACAATCAGCTAAATAAATTCACAGAGGGTCGAACTTAGGACTGAACTGTGTACCTCCAAAATTCAGATTTTGAACCTGCAACCTCCAGTGTATTTGATCTTGAACCTCCTAGCCTCCAGAACTATGAAAAATACAGAGGGTGCCCCCCCCATGTACACACATTGTAAGAGATATTATCTATGGATTACTGCTCAAAGTTGAATTGAAGTTCTGGTTACTGGTCAAGTGTACCAATACACGTGATGCATATCCATTTCACCTGTAATTCATACACTTTGGGGGAATAATCAATTTTCCTTCCGAGATCTCTTATATATATTGCTTCAGCTACCCAGTCTATGGTATTTTGTTATGGTAGGCAGAGCAAACTGACACATATTACAGTGTTATAAACAGTCTTGGACACATCACTGATCCTCTCTCTCCATGGTTTTCCCAAAATTTTTCTTGGCTTTCCCTTCCACGGATAGCAGGCAAAGGGGACACAAACTAATGTCTATTGAATGTTTAGCCAACATCTGTTAGATGCTGCCCACATATAACTTAATCCTGGTAGGAAAATGTGACACCATCATCTCTAGGAATAGAATTTCAAGACAACTTTATTGGAAAAAACTTGATAGAAACTGTGCACATTGTATAAGCTGCAATTAGGAGTCTTGTAAATTGTATACATATGTAACTGATCTTGTATCTGATAACCACAGTGGATGATGAAAATAAAACACTCCTTGATAACTTTTTATTAAGGATAATCAATAATTTATTTCTCTTTTATTGTCACAATTACCACCATTATCTAGCTACATGACCAGTGTCACTTTGGACCACAGGAAGATTGCGCACCGACACTTCTACTGCGACAAAGACAACAGCCATTTATGTGTTAAATGTACAACAGGATGTTAAAGAGAGGTGTGGGTTTTACGTGTGAAACAAGATGTGATTTATTAGTAACGGGTCTGATTGAAAACATTCTAAGCAAGCATAGAAACGTTTTGGCATCGAGTTGTTATTAAAGTAGGAAGTAAGTAAACTAGAGAAATAAATCCGGATTTTAACTTACAATACGCACAGGAAAGTAGGAAATTAATTGGCTCCTCGGTATTTTTATGCAAGTATTTTTTTTTGTTTTCTTTCCGTGTGTTTTTTTAATAAACAAGTATATGAATATATCACAAGTTAAAGAAAGATCTCAGCTCCAAAAGGAAGGTACCAATATATGAAAGAAATGAAAAAATTGCCAGGTATTTTCGCTTACAAAAAATTTAAACTATAAAGAGTCACAAAATATATATAAAAACGCCACATTGAACGAGGCAACCGTACTCTACCCAAACCGGTAGCACCCTCCTAAAATCGGTCCACCCCGTTCACTCGGTCATACGGTGGTGACCGACAGGAAGGCGTTGTGGACCCTGGTGCCGTCCGGAGACTTGGCCCCGTGGGTCATCAGCTCCTGGATGGTCATCCAGTTGTCCAGGATTTTCTTGTTCCTCTTTTTCATCATCTTTTTGTGGCTCAGCTCGAGGATGCTGAGCTCCTTCTTGCCCTCGCCGCCGCTCTGCGGGCTCTCCTTGAGGCACTCGAGCCGGCTGCGCAGCATGAACTCGCGGCGCCGCCGCTGCTCGCGCGCGCGCGCCAGGTGCTGCCTCCGCTCCTCCTTGCTCCAGTAGCGCCCCATCTTCATCTCGCTCATGGTGTCGTCGTCGGTGGTCATGCCGCTGCGCTCCTCCTTGATCTTTAAGGCACGCTCCTTCAGGATCCGGTCCCGCACGGGTCTCTTGGTGATGTACCGCGTGCCGTCGCTGCGGACCTTCACCTTCCACTCCAGCTTGGGCTCTGCGCACTTCTGGGCCTCCTTGCACACGCTGACCAAGCTGAGCTGGCTCTGGGCGTATTCCACGGCCGACTTCTGCTGGATCAGCTGCATGTAGCTTTGGTAGTGCCGGGCGTGCGCTGGGATGTTTGCGCAGCGGTAGGAGGAGCCGTGGTATGGGGACAGGTAAGGGACGGCTTCGGCTGCCATCTGCTCTTGGTCAGGGAGCTGCTTGCTTTCCAGAGCCTTCTCCTTGCTTTCCGTGCTACAGCCTGGCTCCGTGGTTTTGGGTTTAGTGGAAGCCGACTCTTTACCACTGTGTCCAGAAGAGGACCGCTGGGCCGCCACTGTGCTTCTCAGGTTTTTCTTGTTGGTGAGGTTGATCATCCTTGGAAGGGAGCTGTCCGGGGACCGGTCTACGGTCAGGGGGGTACTTCTGCAGCTCTCGGCGGTGTTGTAAGCGCTGGAACTGTCCCTGTCGGACTTTTCTGGATGTTCCATGATGTCATCCAGTTTTCCCCTTTGCGAATCGATGCTGGTGTTGTAATTTCGGAATCCTCCATCGTGCAATGCCCAGATGTCTCCATACTGTTGGGTGACTTTCTGGAGCCTGTGAGCCTGCATGATGTTCTGGCACTCAAGCTCAATGTTTCTTAGCTCTTCGTTAAGCAGCTGCAGCTCATGCTCCACGCCCTCCTGCTCCCCTGGATTGCACTCCACGGTGCTGCTGGAGTAATACAGGTCATACTCGCCGTGGTTGCGAATCTTGCATTTGAGCTCCAAGAGCTGCCTGAATCTTTCACACTCCTCGTCGTGGTTGCCAGTGCAGTCCGAGTCGATGCATTCGCCGGACACGAAGCTCTCATTGTACTGAAGCTCCACGCTCCCCAGAGTGTCCCGGCTCTGCCCCAGCTCCCTTGCGCTCTTCAGAGAGGCGCTGTTGGGGTCCTCGGCTGCGTTCTCCTGCTCCGAGCTCTCGTCATTCCTCAGGCTCTCGTCCGTGCGCCCCACTCCACTGTCCTTCTCGTGGTTGTTAGATGAGGATGTCGCTGTATCTGTCGTGCCTTCCTCTTCTTCTTGCTTTTTTGGCTAAAAAAAAAATAATAATATTGAGAGAACAAAGAAAATTAATGGCTCTGAAAAACACGGATTGCTGACAAACTTGTTTGAGGAACAGCGCTTCTTGGCAGTTCCAAGAAAGCTGCTATAATTTTAGTATATATTATGATTTTAGAAATAACGATGATTAGCTCATAGCAGCTTTGCATGCCATGAAGCTGCTTGAATGTAGCTGTGACACACATGACAGGACACGTTTGACTAAATGATTCCTTTTGTTCAGTTTTCTCTTACTTGGGAAACTGGGGCAAATATATATACATGAAATGACTTTAGGTATTTCTGAGACAATACTCAAAAAGGATGTCTCAAGGGTCTTCAGCAATATGGAAGCCTGAAGTCCAGAAGCCACAATCACTTTTTTCCCCTCTAATTTTCCTCAAGTTCAGAGAAAACTTCATTGACCATGAAGCCCTGGTCATGGTAAGACAGATTTCACAACGTTGCAAGCCTAAGTTAACATTATGTACCGGAGCCTAGAACCTTCCCATCTATAAACAAGGCAGCTGAACTCCAGATAGAATTAGGTTATCGGTGACGGAGAGCTCTGGAAGCAAAGCTCCAGGGCTGGATGCCTTAGGTGTCCAGGAGGCCACATCTCTGGACAGGCATGCTCTGACCTCAGAGCCTCTCCAACTCATCTTCCTCAAAAGCAACCACAGTGCGTCAGGAGTCATTTGGGCTACATACAAAGATTTTTCTACTCTTAACCAGGAATTTCTTTCAAAAATGAGTTTATTGAGAATAAAAATGATAAGTTTTCTGAAAATCTGGACAGCCCTGTTTGCCAGACACAGACATAATATCACAGATATATTTTTAGGGTGGCGCCTGTGGCTCAAGGGAGTAAGGCACTGGCCCCGGCAGGTTGAAAAACTGCAAAATATGTTTCATACCCTGGTAATATATCTATATACATGTTTCATGCCCTGGTAATTTCTAGCTTTTGTGCAAAACAATTAACTGTCACTGAGCTAATGAGAATATATATTTCTTTCTTTGTGAATAGGCAAAAAAGGTATTTTCTCCTTTATTGTGCATCATACATGGCCATTTCTAGATAGATTGTATTAGTCTTGTGCCTAACTTCATTCACTCTTATAAAGTAGAGCCTCCATTGTTGACCACCTCCCTACACTGACCACCTCTTGAAGTTGACTTAATCATCATAGACTGGACATGCACCACACGCACTTATCAGTATAGCAAGCCCATTTCCTTATGTTGACCACCTCTGTATGTTGGTCAATTTGTTACAGTCCCTCGGGGGGGTCCACGCACAGAAGTTCTACTGTTCTACTCTGTGTACATATGTATCTTTCCCCTTTGGCAGGTGTAATGACATAATTGACTATAACTAAGCCCAGTAGTGCTAAAGAAGGATGCAACAGGTGATAAGGTGATAAAATATATTTTAAAATAAGCCTAAAAGGGTCTTCCCATCTGACTATTTTTTCCCACAAAAGTAATGGCAGAACAAAGTGTAACACAAATCAGAGAGGACAGAACATGACTGAGTATCATGCTGTTCTGGGATTCTAAACTTTCCTTAGGATATTTCCTTTATTTGCAGAAAACGCACTGAGTTAGACTTTAAGTGTGTTACTGATAAAAATTATAACAAGTAACTAACAATGGAAAGCTTGTTACATTCCTCTGGGTCTGCCTCTAAGCTGACAGTAGTATCCAAGGCGGGCATGTCTGAGTACTGTGCCAGAAAATCCTCAGAGGCTGGAGGTGTTGGGGCATTTGAGTTCATTCAGCACATTATTTATGGCTGTATTTTTCTAAAATCTGTAGAAAGTCAGGCAGATCAGTATGCTTTTTCTTATTTTACATGTAGGTCAAATGGTGCACTCAAGTTATTCTGTGGGAGAGGTTGTACAGCGTGTCACTAGCAGTCAGAAGATCAAGCGTAGCATCTAAAGTGAAACTTTCAATACAGTGTGTTTACATATGGATATTTATTTATTTATTTATAGAGATAGAGTTGCCCTATGTTGCCCTTGATAGAGTGCATGGAGTCATGGCTCACAGCAACCTCAAACTCTTGGGCTTAAGCAATTCTCTTGACTCAGTCTCCCAAACAGCTGGGACTATAGACACCGGTCACAACACCCGGCTATTTTTCTGTTGCAGTTGTCGTCATTGTTTGGTTGGCCCAGCCAAGGTTTGAACCCGCCAGCCTCAGTGTACGTGGGTGGCACCGTAACTACTGTGTATTTTTTTTTTAATTGAGTTATCTTTTCTTTTGTTTCTGGTCAATGAGAAATTATAAAAATAAAAAAAGTTTTCCATTTTCAAATCCCTAGTTTGTAATGTAATGTTACTCTACCCCTTATCATTTCCCTGTGGACTTATCCTGGCGACAGGCAATGTTTCTACCTAGACATTTCTAATGTAGTATTATTGTTTACAAGGGCAAAGGACTTTTAAAGGTTTCTGTACTTCTCATCATTTCTCAATCTTCTGGTTAAAAAAAAAAAATCCACACAATGAGAATCTAACCCCGGGGACATCTATGGTTACCTCAGAAGACCTAACATTTGTACTACGTCTGATGAGTAGGTAGCGTTTGACACCGTATCACTTCTCCTGAGCAGGATTGCCCCCTTTTTCTTTATTCCCACATCCTCCTGTCAATTCTGTATCAGGCCACATTTTCTAGCTAAGAAAGAAAAAGCCTGGAGCAAGGACTTTTTTGCTTGTAACCAGCAGCTGCCACCAAAAATATCTTTATTTGTGACTGGTGTTGAAGTCATACATAAAAATTTCAATCTGTCCTACCTATATTGAAAAGTGATCACCATGGCGGTAGCATCACTTCTGAGCACAAACCACTGTTTGTGAAATGGCCAGTGAGCACTCGTGAGCAGCACCTGAGTATATCACACATGGCTATGTGGAGTCTGTACTTTCCAATCTAATGATTTATTAACCATGCAGACATGTGCATGTGTGCATGTGTGCACACGCATACACATTTCTGTTACAGGATGTTAGCATGTCAAGTTATTTTATTTTATTATTCAGCTTGGTTAAGTGATAGAATGTTTGTGCTTCATGTTTCCCAGCCTGTCAACAATTTTTTTTTAAATTATCTTCTAAGATGGGTAAGAATTAATGTCGAGAAAAGGATGATAATTAAACAAATCAGTAAGCTGACAGTGAAGTGTTAACAAAATAGTATCAAGCAGATGAATGACATGAATGTGGCATAAAAAAATCTACTACACATTGATCTTGTTTTTATCCAATGGGAAAATGACAACAACAAAAACAGAAAAAGAGGCTTGAGACTCATTTTGCTATAAGCCACACTGTGATCTTTTACTAGGTTTGAATCAATTAAGAGCAGTGATTTTGCTCATCTTTATTTCTATTCTCAGCATCGGGTGTTGTGAAGCTTGGAACATATTAGGAGCTTAAAGTTTCTTGTTGAATGACTATGTGACCATAAGCAAAATAATAGCAATCCTCTCATACTATGCGAGGGGAAAGATTATCCAGTCTCACCAGCAGCCATAGGACCAAGGATAATTAATGTCCACAGTTATTCAGTGGCATGTGGGTGTGATGACACTATCGAGTAGACAAAGAGGACTGAAGGCTTACCACACGTCATCAGCCTCCTTTTTTTTTTTTTTTTTTTGAGACGGAGCCTCAAGCTGTCCCCCTGGGTAGAGTGCCATGGCATCACAGCTCATAGCAATCTCCAACTCCTGGGCTCAAGCGAGTCTCCTGCCTCCGCCACCCAAGTAGCTGGGACCACAGGTGCCCCCCACAATGCCCGGCCATTTTTTGGTTGCAGCCATCATTGTTGTTTGGCGGGCCCGGGCTGGGGATTCGAACCCACCACCTTAGGTGTACGTGGCTGGTGCCTTAGCCGATTGAGCCACAGGAGCCGAGCCACGTCATCAGCCTCTTATTGCCTAAATGTTCAAACAGGCACGTTAATATTTCAAACTAAAAATTTACTCTTTGGGGGGTGGGTGGGAGTTACTTCTTGATACAGAGTTTGTTTTCAGCTAACATCTTGAGAAGTCACACCTATTTTTACTGTTAAATTTTTGCAGTTAGGTTGAACTACTACCCCGATCAACACGTGAACACTATTGCTCTATATTAACAGTGGTCCCCAAGTTTCTTGAACCAGAGATATTCTTAATAGAAAGAAAATTTATTTATCCTCCCTGCTTCATCTGAGATGATCACGTGGCCCCCCCCAAAATTACCACTACAGAGATGTGTGATCAAACCCTATGATTTTTTTGTTCTGCATTTATGGCTATATGTTAAAAAAAGAAACAGCCAGGTCTTGACTGATTTAGTTCAAACTGTTGACTCCACCTGCTCCACCTTGCTGGCCGGGCGCTGCGCGGCTTCATTATGCTGTTCTTCCAGCATCTCCAAGTTTAACTCCTCTAAGAACTCGTTCCTTTCATCTTCTAGCCAGCCTTCATCCAGCTGCAAAAGAATACATTAGTACATTATCTTATATTAGCGAGAACTCATGCTAAAATAGGCTAAACTTAAATGGCCAATGCCCGGCCTGTTCCTTTTATCATAATGATTCTCTTCAAAATACCGGCCTCCTAGAGTTCACCTCTCAGAAAGAAGAAAAGGTGATAAAAAAAAAAAATTGGACTCTTAGGCCTTTTATCCTTTCGTGAAACAGAGCTACAGATTTTCTCTCATCACTGAGTAAATCTCACGACATAGAACATTACCTTCTTTCAAAATGTATGAAAAGCACACTGCATAATCCACAGCTGTCACGCTCATTACCTCCACCGGGCCCTGTGTTAAAAGGACAGCCATGGGACTAATAGGGCTGGGAGACAATTGGGCTTTTTTTCCTTAACAACAACCCCCGGCGAGGCTGCACACCAAGTGCCCCCCACTCACGCATGCGACCCTCATTCAGCTTTTTGAAAATCTTTAGGCGCTAGCTTCCACCTTAACACTATGGCTGCGTGCCACAAAATGAATCTACAGATATTTATTTTATCTGTAAAGAAAGGAAAATTCTACGTCATTCTTCTCAAAAAAAAAAAAAAAGGTAACGTTATGCCATGTCTATTTTAATTCATTTTCAGGCCCAATTTCACAGCGACGGTGACATTTAAGGGTGGTAGAGGGGTGGGGCACGTGTGGGGTTTTGTTTGTGGCTGTCGGACGCAAGTATTCTTGTGGGACTCTCACACAAATTAAACTTAACAAATCCCTTTGGCTTCTCAACACAAAGTGAAGTGGAAAACTGGTGGCTACCTGGCTAATATGATCAGGGTTGACAGTCAGTACAGATAATTTGCCTCCAAGTGGATTTTTGGAGCTGGATTACGCAAATTAGCTGTCTATGCTGATTAAATTAACTGGATTATTGTCAGAGCTCCACTTTACTCTGTGAGAATGAAATGGCAGATTTCTAGGGAGTAAAAATAGACAAGGATTTGAGGTGTTTTTGCCACCAGCCAATGGGCAAAATAAGATTTTAAAGATAACTAAACTTCTAAAGTTTGAAAACAAGCACAAACCTGAAGTGACATTAAACTGTACCAAAAGAGTCATTATATATGTGCGTAAAATGATATATATATATGTATATATATATATATATATATATCATATTAACTAATGTAATGGCAAATCATAGATGTTATGATATCTACTAAAGGCTGTGTAGGACTTAAATGACCTCCAATTTAACTGGGGCCAAAACTATGACACATTTATCCATCCTCATTTATCTTAATGCTGCTTGAATAACTTGACCAAATTCCACCCACTGACTTTGATATGCAGATGAGATATGGTAATTATGCTGACCCCCAAAAATGTAGATTTAGCCCAATTTATAATTGTCTACATTTTACATTCTTTAATCCCTTTCAAATGTCATAAAGCCGCAAATGCCAGACTCCAAGTTACTTAAAGGTAGACATCCTTACATTCTATAAGCAAACCAAGGAATTTTTCTTTCATCAGGCCACAAGGAAATATTTCCTAACACTGATATAGGGAAGGATGAAACAGAGTCTTTTAAGGTATAAATGAAGGGCTGGAAAAGTTAAGCAGAACAAGTGGTAGAAATTAATGATTCCCTATAACTCTTTTCTTATTAACTAACCCCGTAGGTTCCTGAGCTGTCGTCTGTAGTCAGGAATGTCTACATTCTGACAAGGCCTTCCTCCAGGCTGAAGAGCATAAGATGTAAAGCCTAAGATGTAAAGGGGGATTCTCATACACAGCATAAGATGTAAAGAGGGATTCTTCATGCTCACTTGTTTTCCTCCTTGGATTTCCTTTTTCACCTAGATAGCAGTGTTGGTAGTCTGAGTCTAACTAACACTGTGGCAGAGACAGACATCCCCACTGAGCTGAGCTTCAGGAAAAGAAGGATTGTCATTATAAGACGGTGGGATCTGTCTGCAGGGAAGGGGGCCATGTATGGCCTCTCAGAGCAAGGAACAACATACACCAGGTATATCTCAAAAGTAGTGACTCCAAGTTCTTATGAGAGCCCTCTCTGCCCCAGTGTCCTGAGGGAAATACAACAGAAAAGCAATATCTTTAATGGTCTCTGGAAGAAAATGGGCAGAAAATGAAAGAGAGTTGACAGGGAAGGAAGGAAATGAGTTATTTAAAAATATTGCACAGATGCACAATACTGCCCCCAGCAACACTGTAGATCATTTCCAAGAATCTGGAGAGTATTCAAAACATTTTTTTTTTAAAGCTAGAAAAAGCAGACAAAAACCTTCCACATTTTCTTTGAAGAAAATACACATGCAAAAAAGAAATGGAATAATGAGGTAAATTAAATTGGGTGAAAAAGTATGGGTGATATAAAGATAAGATTTTCTTTTTAGCGTTTTTTTTAGCCCATTGTACAGCATGTGTGTAGTACTGCTTAAATGACATTTTTAAAGTATGGTGGGCTTTTTTCCCCCCTGATTTCTCTGGAAATCTGATATCCTGTAGGCAATTAGCCTCCTTCTAGTGGCATGAAGCCTTCTTCAGGATAAAGGAGCTAACGCAGAGCCTGATTTTGACAGGCAGGATGGCGTCCTATGGAGTCAGAGGATCATCTTTCATCAACTGTGGAAAGGAAGCCTCATTTGGAAATTCATCCTTCAACACTGACTTTTCTTGGGGAAAAGGTCAGGGGTGTAGCTAGATACTCAAAATTGCCACGGTCCTACCAAGCATATGTAGTCCACAAAAGATTAACAGGAGCTGGTCTTACGTCATTAATTTCTATTTTTTTCCACAGCCCGTTATGGCCGTTATGAGGCAGAGTTGAAGGAAATGCTTCAATTCTAAATTAATGAGGTTCTCTAGCAGTTCCATGGGAAGGCCAGGGAAACCACCCTGTCACATCAGCAGGGACGGCTACTGAGATCTCTTCAATTTACCATAAATTTGACTGATATGTATTTAGTTAATTTATTATCTTCTTTTTCAAGAAATAACTGGCTTGAGAAATTTCCAGGTAATTGGTGCAATTTCATACGTATTGAAAAACCTCACTCGTACCCATAGGCAGCCCAGCCAGTTGTGTGGGAGGGTTCCCCACTCCTGAGACCTCAGGTGTGTGTCTTTACTGTGCCCTGGGCTATGGCAGACTTTATGGGGACCATTTAGCGTGGTCAAGGGCATAAAGAAAATATATGCGGGAAGGGTGATCTTTTATAACCACTATATTCCAGTTAGGGTTTGGTCTGACGTGGAAATACACTTACTCAATGTAATTTATAGGTAGAATATAGTTACTGAGTCTGAAAAATATCAGATCAATAACCTGGGAGACAAATGGCGAAAGAACCAACTTTACTCAAACTAATGACAGATGGATAGACTGGTGACAATGTATCGTCCTTTCTGCATTGCGGTGGGATATAAAAAGGATATAAAAGGAAGAACAGATAGTACTTTTCTTCTACCTTTACCTTTCCTTGACTTCCATGACAAGTTTCTCTAAGGTATAAACCATTCCTTCAGAGGGCGTCAGTTTGTTTTTGGCTGAAGAAATGTTTTTGTCACATGAAACTTGGAAAAAGAATTCAGTAGCTATACATGGAACCATGTCATGCTACACGAGATGTTTTTTATTTTTTTTTATTCAGTCATTTGTACATAGATCATAAATACATTTATGCCATTATGGGATTCAATGTGTTGATTATAGGATCGAGACATTTGTGTTCTACACCTGATAGATCTAACTTATACTTGCAATATGTTTTAATTCTAAAAAAATTTCAGTTGATAGCTAGATAGGCCAATGTCTCTGTTTTTAGAGATTCTTCCAAGATACCTTAGTATACCAATAAAATATTTTTAAATAGAAACCTAAGTGAGGATCCACACAGAATTAAAAATTACATAAAGTCAACTGTTTTTTTATCTCTGAATTTATTTAAATAACTGGCAAATGGTAGGAGGGAATAATGGCTGCTTTTTTTTTTTCCTTCCCTTAAAAGGGAAGCTTAGCTTCTCTGCTGTGGAGTAATAAAAGAGAGTCTCTAATGTATAATTTTTTGGATAAGGTTAGTAAGTTGGGAAAGATCAGTTTTTGTTATATTTTCTACACCGTACTTGGTTTAACAGATATCCATGATGGCGATTTGATATAGAACAGCAGATAAAAAATATAAATTCACATTCACGAATTCGTGCTCCGTGAATTCAGTGACTAGCAAGTTTAGGCTCAAGACTTCTGGTTTCTGTTCTGACCTGAATCTCTGGCCTTGCAACAAGCAGCACGATTCTCCTACACTCATCGCTAGACAGCAAGGCCACGGCTTCTTCCCGATTCTGGACATCTTCCCCATTTATCTAGAAAACAAATGAGAGTGGCACATTAGTTTCCATTTCCACAATGCTGCACACAATAAATGGCAAATATCAGCTCATTTATGGCAAATGTATGGACAATGACGCTCACACAATGGGCTCATCTTCAGCCCCTCGGTGGCGAGCACCTTCACTCAATTACGCGCTTACTGTAAGAGCCATATCGATCCCTGAAGGATGGGGAACATCAGAGGAAGCAGTTATGTTCATAAATGTCCAACCTGCGCCCTGGCAACATACATCTAGCAACACAATTAACCAGCCCCTGACAGGTGACGTTCATCTTTCTCCGCTCAGAGTAATGGAAGTGTCACTCTGAGATAATAGTGTTGGGGAAGGCAGGGCTGGCAATCCCACAACTGAAATCCGTCATCCTGCACGCTTGCTGCGAGCCAATTAGAGAGCTGAGGTATCATCTCTCACCAGGCGAGGCTCCCAGGCCACTGCTGATTGCATTTTCATTTAATCATTTCATATTTGTGTGTGTAGCTGACTCAGTTGCCCAAACATCATTGTCAGGACATCTCTCGGTGCTTAACTAATCAAAAGAAAAAACAGCTCATCAGGAAGGCTGCCGTCAGTACTCCAGGCCCTTCGGAGATGTATCTGTTTCCTCAAACAATAAAACTAATGAAACATCTTGAGATTCATCTCTGAAGTACAGTTAAAAATTTAAAAAGGTACCGTAGAGCAAAATTGGCTTTTTAAAAGAATGATGTGTGAAAGAAATCAAGCCTGAGTAAACTATTGATTATGTAGAAAAGATTCCCGGGGTATTGCAATCTTCTTTACTAAGTAAATAAAGCTTCAAAAGTTTGCATTTTAAACTATAGTTTCATGTTCCAATTTAGTTAGGTCTTTGCTAACATATTTTTTTTCCTTTGGGTATTTAAAAAGTTGCTTTCTCTTAGTGATTATTCAAATCCAGGGAGCCAATAGCATTTTGATCCATAATATATAATCAAAATATATAGAAATTCCAATGAAAGAGGTCAAATAGTTGTGTAAAATGCACGTCAATTACTTCAATAAGTCAGTGGATGGAAAATGTGGTGGCACTGACCATTTTTCAATAATTAATGTAACATCTTTCACTAAGTATTTTTGCTTAAAACCAAGAAGTAGACTCCCGAGATTTCCCCTTGTGGGTCTCAGGGATTGTAGCTGACACACGAGGAGAGACACGATTATCTGAAAATAAGCCCAGGAATCTCACTTTGGATCCTAATAAATGATCTTGACTCCTAGACTCTTATATATATTTAGCATAAGAAAAGCTAAAAAAAAATCACACACATATAATGTTTTCTTACTCTGATCAAAAAATCAAAAAATCACACAGCCACATATAATGTTCACAGTCAAAATCTCACACAGCCACATATAATGTTTCCTTATTCTGATCAAAATGAGTATCAATTTCATTTCTCACTTGTATGTGTAAACGGGAAGTTGAGCATTTACAAGTTTCATACGCATGCTCCTTTTTTTTTTGCCATTCACAAATAAGATTCATCAAACTACAAAATAAGAACTATAATTCCAAAATGGAGAATAATGACTGAGCAGGAAACCTTGTGGTTTTCATTTTTGAATATGTCTGAAAAGGCATCTACGTACTGACTCTAAGCCCTTTATTTTTCCCTAATAAAGATAAATTGGCAGTGGTGTATTCCAACATACTTTCCCCACCCCCAACTAAGTGTAGTTAAATCATGACTTTATACATTTTACCCTCGTTGAGCTTGGAGGGCTAGGCCTGCTTCACCATCATGCTAGGAATTTATCTGCAATGCATCCATTTTTCTGTCAAATGCTGACTTAATTGTTCCTTTTCCCTTCACAATAGCTACCTTTGATCCTAAGAGAATTGAGTTGGATGATCCTAAGTAGCTTATCTTCATCTTTTGGTTTGAACTATAATTCTAACTCTTTTTTCCCCTGGTTTCTCTCTACTCAACTATATATATATATATCCCTATCTATCTATCTATCTTTCCCCATTCCCCATTCTTCCTCTAAATTTTGCTTGTCATTAATCTAATGTTGCTATTTCTCTAATGTTCATCTAATGTTGCTATTATGTTCACTGCTTTAAAATGAAGGTGATAATAGTGACTTTCTTAGGGGGTCTTTATAAGGATTAAATGAGCTAATGTATGCACCGGATACACACAGAGTGTTCCATGTTGGCACGTATTATTATTGATGTTATTGTTATTATTACTATTATTGTTATCAGTTTAATTATCAGCAAAGACAAGACTTTTTCCTCATCAATAAATCAAAGGCAGTAAAATTCATGGGCAATAATTGAATCCATAGGTGTAAACCTGATTTTATCCTAAAAGACAGGTCCACCTCATACTAATTTTCAACTCTTTGAGGGCCATCAGGGAACAGTACGGTTGTGTTTGCCTTTTAGTTCCTTTACAGTTGGCATTTGTCTTGGCCTAATGACCAGAGATATGTCTCGGTTTGTGGCCACTAGTCTTTGTGTGAGGGGACAGATCAGCAGTTGAAGACACATTTTACATTCAGGATTACGTTTGGGATGGAATGAATCTGTCACAGAAGTCTGGCATTAAAATGTAATTTATGGCTTCTTTTTAAAAATAAGGGCAAAGGGCCACTTTAGCCAACTGACTGGTACATCCTATCATCCTCAAGAAATGTAGCCATGGCTTTAGCAAAGATGCCTCTTAGGAATGAAAAGATTTGAGGGATGCAATCAGAACTTTCAACCTTCACTTGCTCTTGGTCCTGAAATAATGGTTTCTAGTTATTTGTGGGAAAGCAGCCTACGGGGCCTGAGAAACGCCAGTTATAAAAGTGAAGGACCCAGCAAGGAGGGCAGGGGACAGGGAGTAGTCATGTCGCCACCCTTAATGGGGGACTTTCCTTTTAAGAAAAGAGAGGGAGAGAGAACCAAGAGAAAGACGACCTGTAAGTTTTGTTATAAATGAGGAAAATCTTTATAGATGACATACCTATTTTATTTTCTATGCATGTAAAAAAATATTAGTTTCAAAATGGATATTGCCATGGCTTAGAAGCACCCTTGTACTGAAATAGAACAACCAGCCAAAATCTCATTTTGGGCCCCATCTCCTGTGTGTGCATCAGAGTGTGCATGTATATACAACCCTAAAAGCTTAGAAGTGGTTTAATACAGCTTTTACGTTTGAGCATACTAAGTTTTAGGTTTCCTATATTACTGTACCAGGGACAGATGGGCAACTAAAATTCTTGACATCCAACGTTCTATTGAATTTTTTTAGGAAAAAAAAATGCCTCTTAGGCAAAAGAGGAAAGATTTATTTCAACTGTGTTTATATTTCAGCATGGAGACAGAGACGGTGAGTGAACTATAGAGATAGAGATATGGAAAGAATAGAAATGGGAAGTATCCCTCCAAAGGGGAGAAAATAACAGAGGAAAAGAATCCGGAGGACCAGAGCGTGTGTAAGGCAGAGAGATAAGCGGAGAGAGCTCATTAGAGGTGTTATTGTTTCACTGTTTGAGTTCTCGCAGAGTTTGTCAGGAATGGTCCTCAGGAACATGACTATGTTTTGGCAGACATAAGATTCAGCTGTTTACACGGACTACTACATGCTCGTCACTCAAGGAGAAAATGAGAATATAGTGCTGTGGTCATGTGTGTGATTTTTTTTTTTTTAGAGACAGAGTCTCACTTTATTGCCCTTGATAGAGTGCTGTGGTGTTACAGCTCACAGCAACCTCCAGCTCTTGGGCTTAGGCGATTCTCTTGCTTCATCCTCCCGAGTAGCTGGGACTACAGGCATCTACCACAGTGCCGGTTTTTTTTTTGTTGTTGTTGTTGCAGTTTAGCTAGGGCTGGGTTTGAACCCACCACCCTTGGTATATGGGGCCGGCCAATACCACTACTCACTGGGCCACAGGCGCTGCCCCATGTATGTGATTTTTTAAAAAGCTGGTCATGTATGTGATTTTTTTTAACTCTTGCTCTCTGACTTGGGAATGCCTCATTCAGCTCTGCAGCTTTGTGAGAGAATGTCCTCAGATTAATTCCTGTGGACACATTTGATAGAAATTTCTGGCAATGACGCAGCAGTAAGAACTGTCAAGAAATGAAGAGTTTTCCTTACAGATGAAAAGATGCAGAAGGATCACAAATGGTCTCATGAAGTGGGTTCCTGGCTTCTCTTCTCCATGATCCCTACCCCGTGTCAGTCCCTGTGTGTGTACGTGTGATGTCACTGGGTGAATTCACCTAGCTGACCCGCTGGATGCTTCGTTAAGAAAAGTTCAGCTACACGATGAGGGCAAGACCATGCACATACTCCATTCAGGTCATTCTGAAAATTAAAGCCACAATTGCTCTAAAGAGCTTTGTTGAAATAAAAGCCAGCCAAGAAACTTCAAGGATAAGCAGCAAACCCTCTGCTTCTCCTGCTCCTATCTCCCTGAGAAAGGAGTCATTCATTGCTCATTACAGGGTATCCCATAACCTCTTCATCAGCCATATGGGAACTATTTGTCTATTGGTACAATTTTGTCATAGTTTTACTTAACATAATTTCCCCCTCACCCTTCAGAGTCTTTGTTTCCTATGTGTGCTAACAGAATTGAATTCTAGGTTTTTTCACGTGACACATAGTTACTCAGTAAGTGTGAAATATTTGTCACATTATAGAAAGTAACCAGGCAGGAAATAGTCCTTTATTATTAATCCTGCTATTGTTTCTTCAGTGAATCAACTCCATTAAGGAATGCCTTATCATCCAGCAGGTAATTTTCTCTGAAAATTTACTTGCTGACAATTTAGGTAAAAATTTGAAAGTGCTGAGACATATAATATCCAAAGAAGAAACACGTGCATTTTATTTCCATCCAGCTCTGCCCACAGAACTAATAGATGTAGTTTTAATAGCTGTGTTTGCATAGCTAACCTGTGGGAAAGCCGTGACAGGCAACCAGGAAGGAAGCCAGGGACAGCGGGAGGTGAGAGGTGTGGGGAGTTGATGGTGAAGGGAAGAAGTGACAGCTGGCAACCCCAAAAAGGAGAGGAAGAAAAATGACAAGATAGATAGACCAGTCCATCAGAAGACGTAGCCAAGTAGAGTTATCTGATGTCTGGGCACAAGTCTTCCAGACCTTTCAGTCACTTTGCCCCATTACCAGCATTGTATAATGACTGCTGGGGACAATGTGACCCTGGGCATCTGAAGAGTAGATTATTTTCAGCATGCTTAACTGGAGATGTTAACAACGTCACCAAGACACGTACAGATTATTTCAAAATTAAAAAGAAATAATAACACACTTTTGAAGGTTTCTTTATCTGGTTGATAGTAAAATGGTCTTAAAGTCTTAATGAGGCTACACAAGTCAAACTTTCCTCCAAATTTTCATCCCCTTTCCTATCATTCTTTCCACGGAACACCTTTGTTTCATTCACTGATTGATTCGTGAGTAGGTGTGAAAGAAGCCACAACAGTTATGGGAAAACCAGACCATGTCTTGGTTTCCTGACCCACCCCTCCCTCCCTTGGTAGATGACAGACAGGATTCCGTTTTTTTTTTTTTACATGTCACCATTTAGGGTAAGCAGAAATTACATACTCTTGAGGTTTTCTGAAAACCAGTGGGACACCAAAAGATCTCTAGTTCATATTTTTTATTCTTTCCTAATTGGAACATTAGCAGGGAGTCCGTGATACAACAGCCACCCCAGAAAGGGGTTTTGTGGCAGGTAGCTATAGAAAGAACAGGTGAAGAAGTGGGGGACTCAGAGAGGAAGACAGAGAAGGGCAGAAGGCTGGGCACTTGGTCGTGTGGATGTCACACTGCACCGGATGGTCTGTGGCTCCCTAGTTACACAGGGAAGGAGCACCCCGCCTGGGATGACATTTGTCTCTTACCTATTTTTGAAGCAGAGTGTTAAATCCAAAAGTGTGGAATCCAAAGAAACGCCCTCCAGGGGTCTGTCTCCAGCAAGGAGAAATGAGGACTCTAGCTCTGCACGCTGACTGAAAGTTGTGCAGAACGTGTTAACAGCTTGTCACCCCCCCAACTTATCATTCAAGCCCTCCTCTCTGCTTCACAGTCACGATCAGCAGTGAAAGGGGCCCCTGTTCTTACCTGGGGGTTAATCTGAACTCAGGAGCCGGGGAGCCTGGGTGTCTTTCTCCAGTCTTTCTTTATGGAAGGGACTCAGAAAGGACCGAGCAAGCTGGGGTAGGTTTAGGATAGAAACTGGCTTTCAGTTCTTTCTGATTTGGCCTGACACTCTTTCCAAGCCCATCCGCATCCCTCCGATGATCTGCTTACCGTTTCTCTCATTAAACTGAAATTTAATCAGTCTCCATGTTTTCACATTTCCATGTGGGGAAAATAACGCGTTCTCTGCCACCTGGCCTTGGGAACTCATTAGTAAATACAGCCATGAACTGCATAGCAACCTTTCAGTCAACCATGTACTGCATAGATTATGATGACGGTCCCATGAAATTATAATACCATATTTTTGCTGTATTTTTCTATGTTTACTGATGTGTAGATACAAAAATCCTCACCTGCAATATCCAGTACAATAACATGCTGTCCAGGTTTGCAGCCCAGGAGCAACAGGCCACACCACCCAGGCCAGGCGGGTAGTCGCCTGAGTATGTGTAAGTCACTCCGCAGTGTCCACACAATGCCAACATTGCCTAAGGATGCATTTCTCAGAATGTATTAAGTGACCCATGACTGTAGTTGAAAATTACTCTAAATTCTAGAATTTCACACAGGAAAGGACCATTTAGATCCATATTTACCTAATTTATTTTGGAAAAGGTAGCAATAACGGATGCTGCTAGCGCCAGTGGCCATGGTTCATCAAGCACTTATCATGCACTGGGTGTAGGACATAAACAATCCAATTTAACACGCACACCAAGACCAGGCTATTATTACCATATTTATGATGACGAAATGGGCTTATGATGAGAGGAGGTTAAATGATGTGCCCAAGAAAATGGTGAGTTGGAAGTGAAGATAAAGTAATCTGACTCCAGAGACTGTATCTGAACTACTAATGATTAGCTAATAACTCTTAACAAATGGCATCATCCTTAACTTTAAGAGTTTTAAATGATAGCTTTTTTATTTTGTAGATATTAATATCCAAAAGCAAAGACAAATTCTTTTCTCTAATATTTTATAAGATACAAAATAAAATAAAAACTGTCGGACAGACAATGTGAAACTTATAAAATAACCACACCACGTACTTGCAAAATACGATCCCCTTCTCTAATTCGGCCATCTTTGGCAGCTATGCTATTCGGATCCACCTGTCGGGGAAAGGACACACATCTTCAACTTGATATACAATAGTCTCTTAAGAAATTAAAAACATGGGGTGGTGCCAGTGGCTCAAAGGAGTAGGGTGCCAGCCCCATATGCTGGAGGTTGCAGGTTCAAACCCAGACCTGGCCAAAAACTGCAAAAAAAAAAAAAAAAAAAAAGAAAGAAATTAAAAACATGATTAAAAATTTTTCAAACTTTCTACTGATTTATGACAATGCATGTCACATTTTTTCTCCATCACAAATCACCGGTTCTGAAAATGTAAATGATCTGTTTTAGAATAAACAATAATACGTTTAAGGAGAATACGACTGAACTTAATCTGATGATCATTTTCCCCACCATTTCTCCTCCTGTTCCCCATTCCTTCCTTCTTTTCTTTTTTACATTAATTTACTCATTTCTGCACCCCAACTGTCAGATGTGGTCTTCAGCTGACATGAGATGATGTTAATACCAGGATTCTCTGACCCAGGAAATTCACTTCCTCCTGAGGTGACTTTTAAATCCTGCCCTAGCTGTCTTAGAAAAGCTGATAGCTACACTGTAAGTCCATATTTATTAAAGGGATTTCTGTCTCACAAGCACATTAATATATAAAGAGATTTACAATATATATTGCTCAATAAACACAAAAAAGTCCTATTGATACATTTAGTTATTCAGCACCACTTTACATACAGGGTGAAGTGTTTTAACTATAAATCATTTTAGAATAAATAGATATTTAAGGGTCTATTAGCATCTTACCAATATTTTAATGTTTCAAACTTGAATGAAGTCTTAGGGGTGATTCCATCTATCAGATTTCACATGATGGCCTCAGACTATTTAGGTTGTTGCATTCAAGCTTTTTTCAAGAAAAGTATTTCAAGTGTAGCATGAGGTTGGTCTATCCCATCCAGATGTTAGATACTACTTATTTATTAGAAGTGCTACCTAATTCCTGAGGCTTGAGTAATCAGTCAAGAACAAAACACGCTGTAATTATATACAAGAGGTACAAGGAAGACATTCCTTCCACACGTGTGTTCATCCTGTGGCTTCTTTGCCTTCCCTGAAAAATGAAGTTCCTAATCTGACATATTTAAATAGTAAATAGAGACTTACTGGAGGGAAGTGAGCGATGATCAGTCAATTGTATCCCATTAAAAAGCCCTTGACAACCTAAAATGTTGGCTTTAGAACTACAATCAAACTAATACTAAACGTCTATCTTTCTACCTCTGTAGATATCACAAAAGATAATCCAGCAGGTGTTTCCTTAGACTTCCTCATCTTAATCTGAGGGATTATCTTAGTTGTACATTTAAAAGGAGTATGTAAGTAAATATCTCCTGAGAGATTTTTCCCTTGGAGAAGCCAGTCAGTAAATTCTTTTTAAAGCGATACAGGTAAAAGTTTGAACTTATGGAGCTGTGTAGTTTCCTGAGTCCATTAGTTACCTCTTTTATATTCTAAGCAATTTTGTAAAAACAATGAGGTAAGCATTGTTATACCCTTTTTAATTGAAGAAGCTGAAGTTTAGTATGTTAGCTAATGTTGTCAAGATCATGGCCAAGAAAACTTGGAATAGCATAGAACAATTAGTACTAGTTTATACACGTATATACATAGGAAGGGAGTTAGATTCGATGTGTATATAGGCGCATATATGTTTCTATATATATAGTATAATTTTTGATGTTTCCATGTATACTGCATAATTTTTGATGTTTCTATGTATATTATAATTTTTGTACAATTTTTAATTGCATAATTATGTATATATAATTAAAAATACATTACCACTTATAAAATAACGCTTCTAGGGATTTAAAAAAGTCATCTATGTTCATAAATCTTGCTTCACAGTTTTTCAAAGTAATTAACACAAAGGTGTCTTACACCGAAGTACGTCCCTTCTGGAAAGTGATTATAAGGTTGAATAAAACAAACTAATACACGCACTACTTGGGTGTTCAAATTTATCAATCTCATCAGCAAAGTGAAAGACGTGATTATTGTGAAAGAGAATTTACAACAGTCAATGCTGCTGTTCACAGAAGTCAGGACAATGGTCTGGAAGGACAGGTGCCTGCAGATCAAAATTTTTCCTTGACTTCCTGAATGCTCACGGGACCTTATTCAAATTGAAGCAGTGTTACCATTTTCACACTTTTCCTTGCTGGGATTCTGGGGGAAAAGCATCCACATTAAACAAGCTGATAATAATTACATTACTTGGGCAGCATAATTTACTTTCCTAATTGAAAGTGACAAGTGTTGGAACATGGCCAATTCTTCACATTCGCGCGTCTGAAGAAGGATTTTCTCCTGGTGAGTCATTTGACTCCGTCCCGCCCCAGCCTCCCTCCCCTCATGTCCCCTCACGGCATTTCTCACCTCGCTGACATAAATGCCGGTGTCTTCCTCATCATCTGTTCGGTAACAGACTGTCAGGCCCAGCTTCTCTTGACTGCTAACACGGCACAATTCGACCTCCTGAGAGAACACGCACAGAACGACATTTATGTCAGAGAGGAACCCCACGGCAGGACGGAGAGCACGCCCTGCTATTCTGGGGTCACCCTGGGGAGTTTCCATAATTATTGTGCAACATTGGAAATTGACTTTTGTTACCAGCAGTATTAAAATTTACCTTAAAGGAGGAGGATTTCTGCATGGTCAAGACAATATTTTATATTTCCATGGTAGAGTTGGAGGTATGCAGTTATTTTTTGTATTAAGTCATCAACTGAAACTCTTTAAAAATTACACAACATATAAGTTAAATGTAGATACATCAATAAGCTGGGGTCAATAACATACTCGAGGGCGTTAAGGTAGGGAGCAAGATGTTCATAAAAACATTGAGTCACTATGTTCTTGTATTTAATAAAACCAAGTAAGTTCAAATTTAAAAAGGGAGCATACTGAATCCTTTCCATCGATTCTGCTTTTCAGTTCTATATAATATGATAATGAGCAAGTGTTTTGTGTAGGTCAGACCAAGGTTTTATATTATTTTGTAGAAAACTCTTGGCCTTGGAGAGAAATGGTTTCATCCAGGCTCAAGGGAGAGACATCAACAGCCATCTGGGGCAGAGGCAATGATTCAAAATGTAGCAGTAAATGAACAAGAAAATACATTTATGGAAACACATGGCTAAGGGGCTGGAAATGTCAATCCTTAGGTAATGTATATTGAATCTATTTCCTGATTTATGTTCAGTGAAATAATAATAAATTTCAGTGCATTTCATTTTTATATAATGAAATGGAATTTTACTACTTTCAGAAGCAGATGACTTTAGGATAGATCACATAATTCTAAGCATTAAAAATACAAATTATTGCTCTGAACTTGGAGAACTGGTTCCTACTGGATGGAGGATATGAGACCCTGTAGCAAATAATCAGGTGAGGAAGAACAAAGTATATTTACATTGGAAGTGAAGTCTGCATCACTTTCCAGAACTTAGGCTCTGTGAGAGTAGTGAATTTGTCTATCTGCTTAAATGCTTTTTCTCTAGTAGTACCTAGAACGGGGATAGTCTCTGTGTGGGGAATCAGTAACAACTAGCTGAAAAGTATTGATTTTATTTCAAAACCTCTCCTAGTGTACATAGCTTTTTGTACTGCAATAATTAAGTAGTTATCTCTTTCTCTGACTGGAAATAGATGTGTGTATATACACATGTGTGTGTGAAGATTATGAAGCGTGATAACAATACAGTGCTACAGTCTAAATATGTTGTGTTCCCCCAAAACTCCTAGGTTGAAATCCTAACCCCCAAGGAGATGGTACTAGGAGGTGGGGGCTTTGGAAGGTGATGATGTCGTAAGGGCTGCGCCCTCCTGAGTGGGATTAGTGCCCTTATAAAGGAAGCCCAAAGAGCTATCTCACCCCTTCCACCACTTGAGGACCCAGAGAGAGGAAGCCTTTTACAAGGGAACAGGCTCTCAACCAGCAGTGAATCTGCTGGCCCCTTTATCTTTGACTTCCTAACAGCCTGAAAGATGAAAAATAAGTTTCTGTTGTTTATATACTGCCCAGTTTATGGTATTTTGTTATAATAGCCTGAATGGACTAAGACATAAATTATATCTTTACATAAAGTATCTCTAAAGGAAAATTTACTTAACTTCAAATAAGAGAGTGTTTCCCAGAACACTCTGCTGCATTTCAAGAAATATTCTACCTTTCAATTTCATATTGCAATGAAGTCTTTGTCACGGGATAATAACCATTTTTTTCAATGATACGCTATAAACCATGGGTAACTCCTTAACAAGGGGATTTGCTCTCATAAACCTCAGTGACCAATAATTTCACAGCTAATAAAGAGCAAATAAGACTACATTTAAATCCTCTACCCTGAGATAAGGACCACAAATTGGTTAAATGCATGGAACTATGAAGAATGCTGGCTTTCCGACTGGTGGGCAACACTGTAAATTATTCTATAGTGGTTAGAAAGGGTGTGGAGTATGCTGAACAGTAAAGAAAACATGTAAAAAAATTCTTCCATCTAGACAAAGACTAGGAAACAGTGACGTGATTTGGCACCAGAAGCAAAAATGTACATACCAAGGAAAGGTTTTTCAAAACTGGCAATAATTAATGCCTCTAGCGGGAAAGAATACTTGACTAAAATTGTAATGTTAAGAGAGAATTACAGCAATGAAAGAGCATCAATTATAGCAACAAGGTATATAGTTACCAAGTGTCTTAGTGACTCCTAGGAGACCTGTAAGGAAATCTGCACACTTCATAAAGAGCTGAGACGGGGACATTTAAATCAGGGAAAATGAAGAGCCGCAGTCAAAACTAAAACTCAAGGCCAGGAACGGTGGCTCGCGCCTGAAATCCCAGCACTCTGGGAGGCTGAGGTGTGTGGATTTTCTTGAGCTCAGGAGTTTGAGACCAGCCTAAGCCAGAGCCAGACTCTGTCTCTAAAAGCCAGATGTTGTGGCAAGTGCCTATATGCCCAGCTAGTAGGGGGCTGAGGCAAGAGGATCACTTGAGCCCAAGAGTTGGAGGTTGCTGTGAGCTATGACACGTGGCACTCTACCTTAGGGAGACAGAGTAAAACTCTGTCTCCAAAAACAAACAAACAAACAAAAAACACCCTGAAATCTAGATTTTCAACATCCCCCAAACACAAGAGAAACTCCCATACCATGCAAAGACATTTTTTTAGAAGAACTATTCTTTTTGAGTGTTTTCTCCACATTCTCAAGGGAGTACCTTGACTTTGGTGGTGCTTGTTTAGAAGATGCATATCAAACTGTCTCACAATAAAATGGAATGAATCTATTAAAATATAAAGGGCAGAATCCACCTGTAAGACTTTAATACCACAAATCAAAGCATCTATCCAAGAATCACAGAAGAAAAGAAAGTGATTCTGAGGTTGAAATAACTTTTCAATATTTTCATCTTACTAAAGCTAAGTACAACTGAAAGAGGTCTCCAAGTTACCCACATAATCTTTGTTTTCAATACCCCTTCTTTCTTAGGTACTCCACACCCTTCTATTTCCTTCTAGCTGCCTAGAGTCCCCGAGGGCTGAGTCTTTTAGGTTTCTCATTGTGCCTGTCCCCGAGCAAAACCTGATATTTGGTGCTTTGTTTCAGGGTCAAATTGGTACACCTGCCATCTTGCTGCTCCAAAAGGTCTTGGTTAGCTTCAACTCGCCTCTGCTTTTGTTTACTCTCTGACAAGTAGCTCTTGAGTATCCAGGCATCGTGGTGGGCACCTGTAGTTTCAGCTATTGGAGACGCTGAAGCCGGCCTGAGCCTCTGAGTCTGAGGTTGCTGTGAGCTATGACACCCCAGTAGTCTACCTAGGGTGACAAAGTGAGACTCTGTCTCAAAAAAATAAAACCAAAACAAAAGAAACCCCCAAACCAGGTTGCTCTTTTTTTTTTTTTTTTTTTTTTCACAATTTTTGGCCGGGGCTGGGTTTAAACCTGCCACCTCTGGCATATGGGCCAGCGCCCTACTCCTCTGAGCCACAGGCACCGCCCCAGGTTGCTCTTGAGACATCAAGATAATTGATAAGGCTCAGCGCCTGTGGCTCAATTGGCTAAGGTGCCAGCCGCGTACACCTAAGGTGGTGGGTTCAAATCCCCAGCCCGGGTCCAGCAAACAACAATAATGGCTGCAACCAAAAAATGGCCGGGCGCTGTGGCGGGCGCCTGTGGTCCCGGCTACTTGGGAGGCGGAGGCAGGAGACTCGCTTGAGCCCAGGAGTTGGAGGTTGCTATGAGCTGTGATGCCATGGCACCCTACCCAAGGTGACAGCTTGAGGCTCCGTCTCAAAAAAAAAAAAAAAAAGATAATTGATAAATATCTCGTAAAAGGATTATCATGAATAATGTGACCCAATCAGGGTTTGGCTCATAAAGTTTGAACAGAAAGCCTTAATTCAAAGGACTAAATTTTTGGCAGGAGGAATTCAGGCACTGAGAAAGGCCCATGTGAGATTTTTCTGGCTCCCACAAACCACCTAAGACCAGTGCCGAGGGTGTGATCTTACATCTCTTACTTTGGTAGAGGATGTCACAGACACCACACATTTCATACTGGTGCACAGAGGCATACATTTTAGAATCAAACATCCTTTAATTCTATGACAAAATAACTTATAAGCAGCTACTTGTAGACCATTTTGTTTGTGTGAGGCAAAGGTGGCTTTGTAAAGACTCTGCTTATCTGGAAGGAGTTCTCCAGCGCAGGCTTAATTAAGTATTCCTTTCACAGTGCACACAAGCCTCTGACTTCTGAAGAAACAACCTCCTGGTAATAGAGAATGTTTTCCCTAACAACGTTCATACCTTTCCCTCTGTCAGTAGGAAGCTGTTTGATGAAGAACATAAAAGTGAAATGCTACCTCTGTACATTTTCTCCATGGAGACAATTCACGGGTGTATACAAATCAAAGTCCAGCCGGCCTGGATGGTGGTGCTAACCATCCATAAGTCATCTGTGACTGGAGTGAGAGTATCACTTCACACACCTGGTGAAACTACATTCATTTTGACCGAAATGTGCTTCAAGATGCTGTGTTCTGGGAAGGAGTCTCAAGTCTCTTAAAAAAAAATCAAACTGCAGTGTCTAATTTGGTGAGAGAAAGATTATACATAGATTGAGGGTAAAATAGAAGATTAAAGGTAGTTAATAAAATTGCTGTGAAAAACCCTTCTGGTCACAAAATAGGATTTTTACGTAAGTTGCTTATATGAGGAATGATAATTAATTCCGCGAACTTGTCCTAGAAAAAGCGATATATACCTCACTGCTGAATAGCACGACAGTTACCTTTGAGGTACTCCCCCTGGAAAGCTGTGCACTGATGTCAGTGCCTAGTCCACCTTTCAAAGCAATTTTGTAACTCTTTTTCTGCAATGGCTGTCAGAGCTGTGGTCGTACTGCCTTTGATGTCCTGAATGTCATCAAAATACCTTATTTTCAATAATATTTCCTTTATCTTCAGGTAAAGAAAAAAGTCATTGGGGGCCAAATAAGATGAATAGGGAGGTATTCCAATACAACTCTGTTAATTGGCCAAAAACTCCCTCATAAACAGTGCTGTGTGAGTTGGTGCATTGCCGTGTTGCAAGAGCCATGAGTTATTGGCGAAAAGTTCAGATCATATTTGTCTAACTTTTTCACTCAGTGTTTCAAATAGTAAACCTGGTTAACTGTCCAATCAGTACAAATTCATAGTGAACAATCCCTCTGATACCAAAAAAGGTTAGCAACATCGTTTGGACTCTTGATTCAGACTGATGGAACTTTTTCGGTTGTGGAGAATTGGCTGACTTCTATTGTGCACTTTGATGCTTTGTTTTGGGGTCATGTCTGCCTATGTTTCAACACCAGTGATAATATGGCCCAAATGCCACCTTGCCTCTCTGAAAGTTCTTAGTATATTTACACTCTCCTTTCTTTTGTTCATCGGTGAGTTCCTTTGGGACCATTTTGCACATACCTTTGTCATGCCAAAACTTTCAGTTAAGATTTTCCTAACTGCTTTCTATCAATGTTTACTTGGTCTGCTATGCTTCTCACAAAGACTATGATACACAACTTGATATATTTTCCAATGTTTTTGATAGTTTTGCTCATTACTGGCCGCCCTGACATCTCTTCATCAGTGACACTTTCTCTCCCCTGTAGCAGTGCAGCAAAACATTGCACTGCTGTTTTCTTCATGGCGTTCTCCCCATCAACTTGGACTAACATGGCCCTGATTTCACTTCCACTCTTGCCAAGTTCAAAAAGAAATTTAAACTGTCATGGCTCTCATTCAAACCTGACATCCTTTTGATGGCACACAAAACCACAGAAAAACAGTAGTAAATGCTGCTCAGTACAACACCACCACACATTGACACAAACGCAGCTGTGAGCCACTGGAATGCCGAGGTTATGAAACCTCACTGAGCTGTTTGTACAGTGCTGCCAGCGTAAGTGCCCCACGCTAAGTGTGCAACCTTAACTGTCAGACCTTGCATTACGGTACTGTGAGATTTTTATACTTTTTATGACTGACTTTAGGGAAGAACAAAAAAATTAAAAAGAAAAAAAAATATTTTGCTTTCTAGCTAGACCTCCCTGGCTGGACAAAACAAAAAACAAAAAACAAAAAAACAAGGCTTGACACTGTTCACAATGGTGTTTTAAGCAAAATTATTCCCAAACTGTATAGAATTCTAAGGGCCATGCTGTAAAGGTTTTCCTCTGAATGAGAAAATTCAGATGTGATCAGCATTACTCAAGCCTAAGGAAGAACCCGGGCCACACAGGGTGCTTCTTTATATCATCTGATAATCAGGCAAGTCTATATTATCTTTATCTTTATCGTATTTATCCTCCTAGTTTTTACTTATTAGACAAACATTTTTACACAAGCTTAGTCTTAATCCTATATTGTCTTACATTTTGCTACATTTGTTTAGTAATTAGTGAAATGCTTAGTTATTCCAAGGAAACATTTCATTAAAAAAAATCAAAATATATAAAATATATTTTATATAAAATATAAAAATGTTAACCTTCCCAATTAAAGAAAGCCTAATCTGCTACAAGAACATTGTTTCAAGAGCTTTATCTAGAAAGAAAGAAATAACAAAATTCTTTGTCTACCCAAATCCCTATGACAAAAACTTTACAGGATTTTATGCTCCAACTCCAAACATTTTTCATAGCAAGTCACCCCACCTAATAATTAGATCATATTCTGTAGAGATATCACAGGTAAAAACTAAAGCTCACAGTCATATGTTTTTGTTAACATCCTTCACTCCTTACTCAACAACTTCTTTCCCCTTGACATTGTGAAATGTGGCCATCATTCCCAAGTTCCCATTCTTAGAATCAGATTCTGGATTCTTAGGGAAATAAAGTGTCACAGTTTTCTAGACTTAGGCTAAATGCTTCTCTCCGTGGGCTGTGGGTCACCCTAGGAAGTCATAAATGACCTTTTGGAGTTGATTTTCTTGACAAAGAAATTAATATTAACTTTGCCTCCATGGTTAGTTGGGGCGGAAATGGTTTCATAATGCTAGTATCAATAGTTGACGTGATGAATTCTGGACTAGAAATAGAAATAAGAAGCATAAAATTAAGGTAAGTGAGAAGTCATCTGTAAACTTTGTATCCTTACTTCTGCAGTGACAGTAGGGAACCAAGCTGACCAGGTGGAAACCTGTCCTAGAATGGATTTACACTCCACACTGCTCCGTTTAGATTAGAACCAGGAACAAAGGCATGCAGAGGACCAGGGGAAGGGCTTCTGTCTATACCAAATGGGGTTTTTCCTGCTTCCCTAATTTGCTTATTGTATCTTTGGTGTATCTTGTACTTTTAGGGGTTAACATCATGAGGTTTACTTTTTTAAGAATCTAGAAATCTGGAATTTTTAATAATTGACTCTAGTTTTTTAGTGGACATTAAAATAGTCATTTCTTAGCTTTCTAATGGCGTCACTAACTCTGCACAGCCATTTGTGACTGGATTTTGTAACTTTTATGTTCTTGGGGGATCAAAATAGTTTAACATGCCATAAGGCAAGGTGCAGGAAAGATCATTCATCAAATGGCCTTTTGTAGTCGCTTTACTTTAAAATAGCAGGGTAAGCACTCCCTGGCTGGTCAGCTCAGATGCTCTTGTGTTTCTCCTGCCAGCACTGATGCTCTCCCACCAGACCTGCTGGCATCCCCACAGGAATGGCAAACAGTTCCTTCAGGCCTGCACCTCTCTCTTGATCCGGCTTGGCATCCATAGTTAAGTGAAATTATCTTTTATAAAATCCACAACTGCCTTATTCCCTGTATCACTCAGTAAAAGGTCAACTGTGGTTAAGCCCAAATATTCATTTCTCTGTATCCCCACTTGAGCAGCTGTGCAATCTTGGAGGAAAACGCACACCTCAATGGCCACCCCGACTGCTTTCCTTGTGAAAACATTACCACAAATTGCAAATGGGTGGTCAGTGCTGCCTGGACAATCACAGAGTACTTTGCTTGTCAAGTAGCTTTTCCACCTGCTAAAAAGACTAACGCATACTTCCTCCTCTTTTCTTCAGATTTCCAACAGAAACTCCTACTCTCAGTTGATGATCTCAGCTCATAGTTCGCTGGACACTGCAGACCACTGGGACGCCAGCTTTCCACTCCCAGACTGGTGTTTCAAACCCTTGTTCTTTGCCTCTCTGCTATGCTGTCATCTCTCCTCACACTTGAGCCATCTCGTTCCATACTTCATGGAGAAAAAGAAACCATGGAATGGGAACTCCTGCATCTCCTCAACTCAGTGCCCCAGGCTACATGCATTGGTCCTCGTGTGTAGAAAGACTCTGGCTGTCTCCCTACTGCAATGAAAGAAATGTCCCTGTTCCTACCAAAGGCAAGTCCCTGCACTCGTGTGCTATCATCAGTTTTCAAGAATTTCCCTCATGGAATTATTTCTTCTTCTTTTGCATTTTTAGTTCCTAGATCCTTCTCACTGCTCCCACTCACACAAGCATGAATATCTTCCATGTGGAGGGAAGTGGCGGGAAACCACCTCAGAGCTCTAGTCAGTTCTAGGTTGGAAGCTACTGAAAGAATCCAGCAAATCTATCTTAGAAGAGAGAACAGAATTGATCTCAGTGGCCATCAAGGAGAACGAATTTCCAGATAAAGAAATATTGATGATACAGTGGCACAGAGATAGAAAATGGTCATGCTAGATGACTGTTAGGTAGTTAATGTGTTTGAAGCTAAGAGTTTAAGATGGGGCCAGATGAGGAGTTATGGGGGGGGGAAGCTGCAGAGGTAGAGGCAAGGGCCAGATCATGGAAGAAAGACCCTACCATAACATCTGGCAACTTTAAGAGGAGCTCTTTTAAAGGACATCAAGTAGTCAGAGTTTCCACTGAGAAAGACAACTTCAGCAGCTGTATCCTGGGTGAGGTGTGAAAGGACAGGAGGGCAAGTTGGGAACGTTACCAGTTCATGCAAGAGAAGATGAGGATTCAATGAAGTGTCATCTTAGTCCCTCCACACAACTACTACTGTTTCCATTTTATATGAAGAGAAGGAGCCACACAGAGAATTTTATGTAACTTGCCCAAAGTTACACAGCAAGGTAAGTGGAGCTGGGATCTGGTTCTAACTAAAAGAGCCTGCCGGAATTCTCAACAGAGCCCTGCTCGGGTTTCATAGTATATCATCTTTTCTCAGTTTTCAGAGCTCTGCTTACTTCTTCCATCACTCTTTCTGAAGTAGGGCTCCTAAAATTATCAAAACGTCACTGATACTTACTACCTTTTCGCAATTAGGATCACTTCTTTTTCTTTTTTTTAACTAGCAAATTTGTATTTCACTAAGTTGCTTACTCATCTGTGTGTTCCCTTTGCTTTTCTATACACGGGTCCTTGCTCGTTATGTTTATTACTAAGCATGTGTTATGCATACCATGAGCCTCGGATATGAAACAGAACAGTTCAGCTCTTTGAGGCTCACGCCTTGTCTCTTCAGCTTTGCACAGCTAGAACCGGCAGGGTGTGGGGAGCTTATGCGAGCCCCATATCCACGTGTTGAATGAGTTAACTACTGTAGAGAGGACGGATGTAGGGCTCAATTGCTTTTGCCATCCAGGTATTGTACTGTGGTATAACTGTATTAAAGCAGAATATGTTCAGAAAGCTGTACAAACAATAGATGTGGTGTATTCTCTTGTAATCTCTGCCAAACAATAAAAGCAATCAAAGAATGAAGTATAAAAATAAAGCAAAATTATTATCTATAAATTACTCATTCTAATAATTCCTCTAGCAGATTCAGTTTTTACTCATTCATTTTACTCACATTATCATGGGTAGCATTGGGAACTTCTGAAGTACCAAGCACTGTCCTAATGTCTCGTTTAATTTGCTAAGAATCTGACAGGGTCAGACAGAACAGAATAGTCCCCTCTGGCCCACCAGCTTCATTCACTGCCCTTTTAGAAAAATGATCCTCAATTTCTTCTGCAGAATTGCGTGTTCTTCTTTCCCAGTTCATGTGTTTGCTTAGGACTGATATAAGCCAGTGAGTATATTTTATTTCCCTAGCCATAGTCAGCATTTCAAGAATGGGTATTTAATTCACTTCAAGCCTATTCAAATCAGGCCCAAGACTTTTGTTGAAACTATAGCCAGTCCCCCAGTTACAAAGTCGTATGACTGACATACGACTTGCACGGTTGTAAGTAATATGAAACTGTACCTGTTCCAACTTACACACAGATGCAACTTAAGAACAAACGTACAGAACTAAGCCGGGGGACTGAATGGGAAAAAGAATACTCGCCCTTTTATTGTATTTGAACTTGCAAGAATGTAGATCACGCGTAGCTTCAAGTTTTATTTTGCCACAATATACAGACCCTGAGGATGGATTCAAAAAAGAGGATATAAAAGCCAAAAGATGGAGAAGCATTGAAATTTAGTGCCGTCATTTGAGCCCCTGTATGAAGGTATAGCTGAAACAATAAACCTCTGGCATTTTCAGTTAGGAGGGCCCATCAAACTCCTGCTTTCTCCATTTGTTTTGGGTCTTCTGTTTCTCAGATCAGAGTGCCAATTGAGTTAGCAGATATCTTAAATCTCATTATATCAATGAGAAAATGCAGAGCTAGCATTAAGGAATTTTTTTAAGGTCACTCAGCAACAATTCATCAGAATCATAAATTGATCCCAACTTTTTCTTTTACTCCAAAGCTTGTTCTTTTTCAAGCGATACATTCTTCTCGTCCAACAGTCATTTAAAAGCTCATCGTCTAGAATCTAGATGGCGGGTTAAGCTCATAAAGAACTCACTATAGTGCAATGGGATATGCGGTAAAAGATAGAGGAAATGAACCCAGAGTCGAGATGAGCCACGAGAGGGAAGGATCCGGGGAGAAGCTGCCGCTCATATGGAGGGTGAGAAGTTCAGTGTGGGGGGCTCAGGGACCCATTAAGAGATGGTGCTAGAGAGGTGGATTCCTACCAGTTTCTAAAAGGCGTCATACCCAAAGTCCTGTGCAGAAGAAAAAAGAGGGAGACCAATGTGCAAAACTTGTGGCTTTCTATTTTATATGCATATAAACCACAAGCAATTATAAAATTAATCTTAGAGAAAGCAAGGAAATGGTTCCTGGTACTCAACACAGAATACATTTCTTCAATTTTATTTTGAACATTGATTGTGTTTCTTTTTTTTTTTTTTTCTAATCAATTTTATTAGATATATAGAGATTTACAATATGTTTTTTTTTTTTTTTTTAATTTTATTGAATGGTAACTATGTACATTAATGCACTTCTGGGGTACAGTGTGGGGTTTTCGCATGCAATCCGAAATACTTCCATCAAACTGATCAACACAGCCTTCATGTCATTTTCTCAG
>CAUYQV010041260.1:0-14253 GCA_963574575.1 Galagoides demidoff
TCAAGCGAGTCTCCTGCCTCCTCCTCCCAAGTAGCTGGGACCACAGGTGCCCGCCACAACGCCCGGCCATTTTTTGGTTGCAGCCATCATTGTTGTTTGGCGGGCCCGGGCTGGGGATTCGAACCCGCCACCTTAGGTGTATGTGGCTGGTGCCTTAGCTGCTTGAGCCACAGGCGCCGAGCCCAGAATATGAGTTTTATATTATTTTTGTTAATTTTATAATATTAAACTGTAATAATAACAAATAATTGCTGAGAAGTGATTATCGGGAACTGCTTATCAAAGTTTTCATTGTTAGGCCCTGCCCTGTCCTGTCCCCTGCCCCGCCCTCCCCATGTTGTCCCACCTTTACCGATGTTAAAATCTGGTCACTCTACCCTTGGCCCCTCCGTATACTCCACCAAGTCTCTTTGTAAGGGGAGGTGACTGGAGACAGAGTGACGGAAGCAACTACTGTCGTGGGAGACATACACATTGCAGAAAATGGACATCCCAGACGACAGGCGAAAAATAAAGGGAGGTGGATTGCCAAGCCAGGTCTTGCAGGGAGAGGTGCCTTCGCCTCTGTCCCCTACACTCACCCAGGTAGCGGGACCCTGGGGAAGGTACAGAAACTGTTTTGCACAGCCCTGAGCCTCCAGTGGTCTGGACATCACCTGTCCTTTGTTTTAAAGAGCCTGGCCCCCTTCTCTTCCTGAAGCCCGGGCTAGAGGTTGTCCCTCCCGCCTTCCCTTGCTCTATACCTTCCCCAGGGAAGGGGGGAGGGGCCATCTCTACCCCAGGCTTTGGGAAGAGAAGAGCACCGGGGTCTTCTTTTTTTTTTTTTTTGAGACAGAGCCTCAAGCTATGGCCCTGGGTAGAATGCCATGGCGACACAGCTCACAGCAACCTCCAACTCCTGGGCTTAAGCGATTCTCTTGCCTCAGCCTCCCAAGTAGCCGGGACTACAGGCGCCTGCCACAACCAACACTCAGCTATTTTTTGGTTGTAGTTGTCATTGTTATTTGGCAGGCCCAGGCTGGATTCGAACCTGCCAGCTCTGGTTTATGTGGCTGGTGCCTTAGCCACTTGAGGTACAGGCGCCGAGCCGAGCACCAGGGTTTTTAAAACAAAGGACAGCTGATGTCCAGACCACTGGAGGCTCAGGGCTGTGCAAAAACAGTTTCTGGCGTTATGAGTGTCCAATCCCTTCTAGAGGGAAGCGGGATGCAGAGGGGAGTGCCAGACAGGCTGCAGTCTTTCAGGGGGCAATTTTAACTTGGGCACTGTCTGCTGTCTCTAAATGGGGAACTGAAATGGGACCAGGCTCTAGGAGGAAGCCCATGGAGAGAGCAGAGTGGGACGGGTGGGCACGGGGAAGCCCCCAAGGCTCTGGACACTGTGGCTTTCACTATGCGGGGACACCCTGGCAGGCCTCGGCCCTCTTCTGAGCCCAGGAGCTCCTGAAATGCTTTTCTGTATTTCCCTTCTGCCCTCAGGACCATCTCAACCTTCACCTACCTCCTCTCCCCAAACTTGTTCCTAAGAATTGCCTGCCTTCCCCAAGAGTGGGAGAAGAAGGGAAGAGAAGGAGAAGCCAGATCACGGATCTCGGGGGCCTTTCATGCACTGGCAGTTTGGATTTTGTTGTAAGAGTGATTTCAAGCTACTGAAGGCATTTAAAAGTGAGTGTGTGTGATATGATCAGATTTACATTTTTAAAATATCACCTTGGCTGTGCTATGGTGCCAGTGTGAAAGCTGGGGGGCAACAACCCCATTCTGGCCCTTGAATGAGGAAGCCGCAGCGGAGACAGAGACAGAGACAGAGTGGGAGCTGGAACAGATCCAGCCCCTCAAGGAGGGGAAGCATAGCGGAGGGAGCGGAGTGGGGGCTGCTCCCACATCTCCAGCTTTAGAAACTGGCCTAATGTCAATGCCATTTAATGAGATGGGGAAGGTGGGGGCATGAGGGCAGAGAGGTCAGGCGTGGGAAGAGCTGATGAGGCCGTCTGGCCTAGAACGGATCCCAGTTTGTACTTAACAGACAATCCTCTCTTCCTCTTACTTTCCTTCCCTTCTTTTTCTTGAAGTATTCAATTTTTCCCCCTTCTTTCACTTCCTCTGAAGCGTCCAGGACCAACAGGCTCCTGGGGCTGGGCCAAAGAGGTAGGCAGGACATAGAGGGATGCAGAGCCAGTGGGGTTGAGGTACAGCTGGGCTGAGGACACGACCAGGCCTTGGAAGCCTTCACAGCAAGGGCCAAGGAGGAGATGGGCCAGTCAGGGGAGCAGCAGAGTAGGAGACAGCAGGGATTAAAGTAAGTTATAAATATGTATTAAACAAGCCAATGATTAAAAACATGCAGAAGAAACACTGCCACACTGCTCACTGTCAGAGAAAACAGCTGCACATCTGGAAAGGAGGAAAGCCCAGGGAGTCCACCCAGGTTCTGCAACAAGCACTCATCCGGCTCTGTCTGCTAAGAGGGCCCCAGCACTCCCCCAGGAGTGAGCACACCCGCTGTGCACATCTTGGTTGCTAAATACCGCTCTGTGCTGACAGGAACCAGGGATCCTGAGAAAGGGCTGAGTGCAGCAGCCCAGAATGGAAGGCTGGGAGGTGTGGCCAAGGTCTGGAACACCTGCTGCCCCAGAAAGTAAAGACATGCTCAAAAAATGATGGGAATTGATCAAAAGGAAATAGGAACCAGGAGCCCACTGAAGGGACAGTGGGAGAGAGCTTCAGCACAGTGGAAGCATCAGGATGAGGGATGCAGATGATTATAGTCCATTGAAAAACAGGCATTCGTGGGTCAGGACTGCCACAAATAAATGAGAAGGGAATGCCAGCGAGGACCTGTTGAAGGAAATAATCCCAGTTTGGCAACCCTCATGGCAGTAATTGATTCAGGCAAGAGTCATTCATAGATGTTAAAACCGGGCAGGTGAGAGTCTGAGGGAGAACAGGGTACTTGGATAGTCTTGGAGTATCTTCCCACATAACAGTTATTAATTTCAAAGAGAAAAATAGTAATTTTATAAAGAGGAAACCTGGCAGACACCACTTCAAACAAGCACGTGGTGACTCAGCACCTGTAGCACAGTGGTTATGGTGCTGGCCACATGCACTGAGGGTAGCAGGTTCGAACCCAGCCCTGGTCTGCAAGCCAACAATGATAACTGCAACAACAACAAAAAAAAACAGCGGGGCATTGTGGTAGGTGCCTGTAGTCCCAGCTACTGGGAAGGTTGAGGCAAGAGAATCACTTAAGCCCAAGAATTTGAGGTTGCTGTGAGCTGTGATGTTATAGCACTCAACTGAAGGTGACATAATAAGACTCTGTCTCAAATAATAATAATAATAACAAGCACTTGGTGTTCACTTAGGCAGTACCAGGACAGAGCCCAGGCCCAGGATGGGTGCCCAGAGAGGACAGAGAGCAGCTGCCATGTGCTTCTGCCAGAAACACAGCCCCAGTCCGGGCCAGTGGAAATACCCAAAAATCCAAATCAAGGGTCAGTTTGCAAAATTCTTAGCCTGTTCTCTTCAAAAATGCCTAAGCCATGACAAGGAACTGTGCCCAGCTAGAAGAAAGTAAAGGGATGTGACTGTGTATGACATGAGCCTAGATTGAGCCTGTGGTCCAAGAAGTGGACAGTACGTGGGTCCCCCGACCTGAGCACTCCACTTGGCTTCTGGAGTGACTGACAGATACAGACTGATGGTGTTGCTGGGGGCAGGCCTTGTGGGTCTCTGGGCACAGAGGCTCAGCACTTGGCAGAACCCTCTCTACCTCACAGAACCTAGCAGACTGGTGGACTGGTGGCTTTGGCACTCGATACAGAGCCCTGTGCTGGGACAGGGGGCTTGGTGTTCTTGTGCACCAGAGGCAGTGGAAGTCCCTGTGAGTGGTCTTGTCAGACACCTGCATGGCGGGTGCTGACACAGGAGGAGGGGACAGTGCCCTGTGCAAGGAACAGGAGGCTCCTTGAGGATGTTGCAGGAACTTTCTGGCAGTCAGGCTGTGGGGAATTTGAGCTGCCCCATCTCACAGAGACCTCTGGTTTTGTGGGATTGTGAGGCTTGAGCCATGAGCTGTGACTGGTCCTTGGAGGGCTAGGCAGGTGGCCTTTCCACATCTAGGAGGGGATCTTCTCTGCCTCTGCTCACTCTCGCTTTGGAACACACATCAGCCACTCAGGACAGAGATAGGCTCATGATGGCAAGGACATGATTTTCTACTGTCTGCTGTGTCAGAGACAGTGAAGGGGGTCCTCCTGAGGATTCCCAGGACCTCCATGGCTCTCTCTGTTTGGGGACCCCCCCAAATGGAGGATGGATACCCAGTGAGCAGCAAGTGATGGGGGAGGGAAAATGACTGTGGATTAACCAGGAGGTGTGGGTGGGAGCCGGGCCAAATGTGCTCACACATGGAGCCTAATTTATATTTTATCTACTATTACAGGGGGACCCTTATCTCCAGCTTGCAGATGAGAAAACTGAGTCTTGGAGAGGTCAGGCAACTTGCCTGGGCAGTTAGAAATATCAGAAGACTAATACCCCGGGGGGACATTTCATGATGAGAAAAGGGGTGGGGGCAGTGCCTGTGGCTCAAAGGAGTAGGGCACCGGCCCCATATGCCGGAGGTGGCGGGTTCAAACCCAGCCTCAGCCAAAAATTGCAAAAAAAAAAAAAAAAAAAGAAAAGAAAAAGGGGGGGAGGTGGTGGGTGGGGACCCATGATGGCAGGGCAGGGAGGCTGGCACTAGCTATCTTTGGGCACAGTCCTGTCGCCACTGGCCTGCCCCATGGCAGGGGCCCAAACCACATGTCTGGGGACTTAAAAAGAAAGAAAACCAATGCCAGGCTGGATCAGAGTCTCTGTGTGCAGAAGGGAGTGATTTGACAGCTCTGGGGAGGAGGCAGAGGCGTCGGGGCAGGAAAGTGGACACTGAGTGCAGGCCTGCCCAGCCCCACCCGGCAGCTACAGCCCTCCTTGGGTCTCTGAGCTTGCTTTCCAGCCCACCCCTCCCCTGATCTCACAGTCCATGCCCACATTTCTTAGACCAGGCTGGAACTGACATGACGTTCAGCTCCTTCCTCGAGTGCACAATGTCCTCTCTGCTTTTCAGTCTTCCCAGGCTGGGCCTGCACTTGCGTGTTTGCAGAGCAGCTGCCAGGCCAGTTCTCAGACACGGGCTTTTGCTTAGGCTTGCCCGGCTTCGTCCCTGTGAGCTGGGCATTGAGATCATCAGGCCCCAAGTCTCTGCTCCTCACTCTCCAGTATTTGGGTGGGAGTGAGCCCAGTGCTCTCCTGGAAGGCTGGAGCAGCTTAGGAAAGTCTCCCTGCCCCCTTTCAAAAAGCTGCGTGCTGCAGGGCTGGGAATGGACCACTGTGGCTGGCATTGCAATGGCAGCTCTGAGATGTGTCATCTGAGAAGTCTGTGGGTGTCACCACACTCAGAGCAAGGGGCCAGTGGTGACAATGTTGTCTGACCACAAGTGGCCCAGGTGTTTGGATGGTGGAACTCTTATTTGGGGACCTCAGACCTCCAGTGAAGCTGCTAGGACTGGAAGGGTCTTCGGTGACTAGAGTCACAGCTGGCAACTAAAAACCATGCCTCATGCCTGGAATCACAGTGAGGTTGTCAGTTAACTGTGGAAAAGGTTCTGCACTTTCTCCAAAGACTCATGTGCACAGGGGAAGCCCAGGGGACGAGGAAGGGGGCTGCGGCAGAGTAGAGCTTCCCTGCTGCAGGGTTCTGCTTCCGTGGCCTTTGTCATGGGCCTTCACAGCACCTTGCAGCAGGCCAAGGTGAATCAACTTCTTTGGCACACCCTCTGATGCTGGGCTTGGCCACGTGACGTACTACAGCCAATGCAGTGTGGCCAAAAGCACCAGTTCTGAGTGGAGGGCATAAAGGGCACTATGAGTTTCTGCTGACCCCTCCTGGGCTTCTGTGGTCTGCCAGAAGAGCTGCTCCAAGGATCCCCCAGCCCTCAGCCTGGCCCACAAATGAAGACATGGGGAACAGACCTAGACCTGACCAGAAACCTGGAGTCCAGCCTGGTCCAGCTGTGTCCAGGTGAGCTTGGCAAGACCAGCCAACCATAGCCAACCCGCAGACCCAGGAGTGGAAAAGCAATGTTTGCTGCTGTAAGTGCTGAGAGTTTGGGGACTGTTTCTTATACAGCAAACACTGACAGATACACCTATGATGGGAAGAATGAACTTTCTCCCAGGGTCTGCCTCTTTTTGTTGTTGTTGTTGAGACGAGGTCTTGCTCTGTTGTCCAGAATACAGTACCATGGCATCACCATAGCTCACTGCAGCTGAGTAGCTGGGACTACAGAGGTATGCCACTGTGAAGGGCTAATTTTGCTGTTTTTTTAGATAGACGGAGTCTCACTCTTTTTTGGCCCTGGTCTTGGATGGCTGGCTTTAAATAATCATCCCACATTAGCCTCCCAGAATGATAGGATTACAGATGTCCACGTCCAACCCCAGGGTCTTCCTCTCATTGAATCTTCAAGACAGAATTATCTCTGTTTACCCACGAGGAAGCTGAGACTTCAAGAGATCAGGTAACTTGGCCAATGTCATACAACTTATTTTATCACTGGGACCTATCATGAGGGACAAATTTTCAAGTTCCCCAGGTTCATTCCCACTATGACTTCTCACCATCCCCCAGAGGCCACCATCCTTTCATCTTGTCCCTGTATGGGCCTTTAGCCCACTGTGGGCCCCACCATCTCTACAGTGAGCCTGACCCCCACTGTGGCCCCCAGAGGTGCTCTCCAAAGTGTTGTCTACTCCCTGGTGGCCTGTCTCCCTGTGGCCTCTGGCCACTGAAGCATCTAGCCAGGACCAGTGCAGATCAGACCTTGCCCAGAATCCAGGGGAAAAACAAGGTATGGTAAATAATTAAGGAGACAATGACAGGGTGCAGAGGCTTGTTAGGAGAAGATAGTGCCTCGGGAGGATGCTCCAGGGGCCTTACCCTGCTGGGTCAGAAAGGAATTCACCAAAGCAGCAGCACTGAAGCTGAGATGCACAGGATGGGCAGGAGCTGGGCAGGCACAGAGACAGGGGGAACAGCATGGCGGGCAGAGGGAGCAGCATGTGCAAAGTTCTGGTGCCAGTAAAGATTCTGGCAATAAAGTTCCTGGCTCAAAGGAGTAGGGCGCTGGCCCCATATGCCGGAGGTGGGGGGTTCAAACCCAGCCCTGGCCAAAAACTGCAAAAAAAAAAAAAAGATTCACAGTTCCTTATCATAGCAGGTCTTTACATGGAATACAGTTGGGGTCCCATCAGTCCCTCCCTCCCTTGGATCTCTTATCCAGCTCTACACTCTGGGGCTTTGCTGCTAAGGACTTGAACCTGCTGCCTCAGAAAATTGCCCCGGGCACTGGGGCCACTTCATGCACATAGACACCCAGGAGGAACCTGGGAGGCCTGTGAGAGAGCCCATGGGTCCTGAAGTATGAAGGCTTTACAATTAAGTTCATGAACTCATCCAAGAAAAAGTGCTGCTCACTTCATTGCTGAATATCACTATGGTCACCTTCAAAGTGCTCCCCTTGAGAAGTTATGCATCAACCAGTGCCTAGTCCATGCTTCAAAGCACTTTTGGACTCTTTCTGGAAGGGCCATTAGCACTGTCATCATATTGCCCTTGATGTCCTGAATGCTGCAGAGTATCTTCCTTTCAATATTCCCTTTATCTTTGATTAAAGAAAAAAACCACTGAGGTCCAGATCAGGTGGGTAGGGAGGGTTTTCCAATACAGTTATTTGATTTTTTTTTTTTTTTTTTGGCAGAGTCTCAAGCTGTCATGCTGGGTAGAGTGCCATGGTGTCACAGCTCACAGCAACCTCAAACTCTTGGGCTTAAGTGGTTCTCTTGCCTCAGCCTCCCAAGTAGCTGGGCCTACAGGTGCCTACGACATTTTCGTTGTTGTTGCCATTGTTGTTTTAGCTGGCCCAGGCTGGGTTCGAACCCACCAGCCTCAGTGTATGTGGTCAGCGCCCTACCCACTGAGCTATGGGCCCTGCCCCAGTTATTTGTTTACTGGTTAAAACCCCCTCACAGACAGTGCTGTGTGAGCTGGTGCATTGCTGTGATGCAAGAGCCATGAGTTGTCAGCCAGGATTTTCAGTTTAGATTTTCCTGTTTCTCTGCTGATGTTTACTTGGTCTGCTATGTCAACTGACAATGTTGATGCACAATTTGATGAATTTTTGCAATGTTTTATCAGTTCTGCTTGTTACTGGCTGCCATGACCTCTCTTTATCAGTGATGCTTTCTCTCCCTTCAGAGAAACATTTAATCCACTTATACACATTTTCTTCATGGCACTATCCCCATAAACCTGGACTAACATGTCCCCGATTTCACTTCCCCTCTTGCCACATTTAACAAGAAAAATTGACATTGTTCGTTGCTCTAATTCAAGCTCCAACATTCTCTCGATGGCACACAAAGCACACAATATAAAGAAGCCACTCAGCAAGACACCTCTATACATTGACACAAACACAACTGTGAGGCACTGATCTGCCAAAGTTATGAAACCTTACCAGCTATTTGAACAGTGCTGCCAACATAAGGGCACAGTGGCAAGTTCACAAACTTAATCGTCAGACCATGTATGTGCAAAAGCCTGGTGGCTTGCCTCTCTGCAAGACAAAACCAGCTCCACTGACATCAGACCAGGGCTGAGACTTCACGTGAAATCCCACCAGGCTCTTTCCCCTTCCCTGTGTTGACTCTGTCACCTCACTGGTTTCTCCTGGGAGACCTTTTTGAATGAGTGGCCAGTACTCAAATTCGGGCTCTGCTCCCGGGAGAACTTGCCTGTGGGGCTCAGCTCTGAAAATCAGCCCTTATAGTTGCCCATTGAGCCTGCCCTCAACAGTAGATCCAAGGACTTCCCCTCAAGTCCTCAACCTGAGCCCTGTAGCACTGGCAAGGGATTTGGACCCCACATTTTATGAAGAAAGGAGCTGATCACACATGAAACCCTCAGCTTTCTTTTCCTTTTCCTCCCCCAGCACAACTCGACTGTCCATAAAGACCACTACCATCCTCCCCGACACATCCTACTTCCCCTTCTGCTGCCCAGGTCAGTCCAAAGTCCTGCTCTTTTATTTTTTTTTTGAGACAGAGCCTCAAGCTATCCCCCTGGGTAGAGTGCCATGGCATCACAGCTCACAGCAACCTCCAACTCCTGGGCTCAAGCGAGTCTCCTGCCTTTGCCTCCCAAGTAGCTGGGATCACAGGCGCCCACCACAATGCCCGGCCATTTTTTGGTTGCAGCCATCATTGTTGTTTGGCGGGTCCGGGCTGGGGATTCAAACCCGCCACCCTAGGTGTACGTGGCTGGCGCCCTAGCCGACTGAGCCACAGGCGCCGAGCCCAAAGTCCTGTTCTTTAGTGGGGCCTTGTCCCTGTGAGTCCCTGAGCCAGCTAGGGGGGACACGCAGGTACCCTGAGTGAGACTGGGCACACCCAGCACTCCAGCATCTCGAGACAAAATGCACTGTGCCTTACCTCAGTGTTGAGAATGAATGCAAGGATGAATGTGTTTTGAGCACCCAACTGAAGTTTCTATTGGTCTTCCCATTTTACAGGCAAAGAAGGGCCAAGTGACTTTCCCTGTAAGTGGCAGGCAGAGCCAGGACTTGAACATAGGTCCTTCACTCCAAGTTCTGTGGTCTTGGACTCTGAACGTTGCCATTCTCTGGTTTCCCAGCCTGTGTGTTCTCATACCTTTGGTACAAGCCAAGTCTATCCTGAACTCCATCCCCAGGACCTTATTTACCAATGGATATCGTGTACGGGAAAACTCTCCCCTCCTCCCCAACACCTGTGTTGTACACAGTGCAGACCAGGGCAGCCATTCTGGACAGCAACCAGGCATGTGCCCTGGGCTCACACTGGGCCAACGACAATGACGCCATCACAGGATTGTTTTCCTGGCAGAGATTTGGAAGGAACCTGGGTGCCGATCACTGAGAGAGTGGACAAGGCGTCCCCGGGGAGCTAAGCGGCAGCCACAGCAAGGATTGATGTGCACACAGCAAACTGAAGGAATCTTAACAGAGACTCTTTGGTGAAAAAAGCAGAAAACAGAACCAGAGTTGTGATACCACTTCAGTAAATGTAAAACGCATGTACACAAAACAACAATATGCATTTCATAAGGACATATTCAAGGAAGAAGACACCCACTCAAACGGCTTCCCATGCGAGGGAGGGTGTGCAAGTGTGACACACCCTTGCAGGGTATGAGGCAGGATTAAAATGACTTGTAAAGCTGCACTTTATAGTAAGAAAGTGCTGTGGTTTTGATCATGTAGCCCGATTGTGATTCTTTTTTTTTTTTTTTTTGAGAAGCTCTTTCTCTGTCTGCTGAGCTAATTATAGTGGCTATGTGGCGTCATCAAGACTCACAGAAACCTCAAACTCTTGGGCTCAAGCAATCCTTCTACCTCAGCCTCCTGAGTAGCTGGGACTCTAGGTGCCCACCACCACAACTGGCTGATTTTTCTGTTTTTAGTAGAGATGTGGTCTCATGCTTGCTCGGGTTGGTCTCAAACTCCTGGGCTTAAGTAATCTCCTGCCTTAACCTCCCAAAGTGCTGGGATTATAGGTATAAGCCACTATGCTGGGCCTGAGAGATTAGCTCTGAGGTCTGTTGTAGCCTCTCTGATTTGACCTGAATTATTTGTCAAAACTTTCTGTGCCTCAGTTTCTTCTTTGGTCAAGTGGGATGGAAGGAATGGGCAAGGGGAAATAATAATAAGTCAGAAAGTGACGTGGACCATGGTGAAAAGCATGAAATCTGAAGCTTGGTGTGAGGGAAGCAGGCAGGGTATGAGGCACTAGGGAGAGGTGGGGACTGTGGCACAGTGGAGAAGTGTCCTGGAGGGAGCAGCTTCTACTTAGTGTGAGTTTTATTCTCGTGTGCTTAGAGTTGCCAGAACTTTAGCATTTTCATAAGAAGGCAAAACATCCAGATGCTTAGATTTTTAAATGTCTATAAGTTGTTAAAACCACAACATCAGTCACAAATTCTTATCTTAGCTGCTACCAGTTAGCAAGACCTGGAATATGGTATTTAACTCTTTAAGACTAAACCAATTTCTTTATCCATGAATGAAGATTCTAAGACCTACTCAGCCAAGTGGTTAGATGAGCTAATATAAGCCCAGGGCACAGCTCTCAGTCAGAAGAGCCTCATCGTCAGGGCACACCTGCTGTATGCTGATGATGCTAATGTATCATCAATTCCCATTTTTCAGATGGATAAACAGAAACTCAGAGGAGTGGAAAGTTTGCCCATGATCACACAGTTAAGAAGAAGGGGCAGGTAGAAAAAACGTCCAGCACACAAGCGTGAAGGAGGTAGAAAAATATCCTTCCCCAACGTGACAACAAGGAATAACTAAGGGTTTGGGGGTTAAAAGTGCTCTACGTAAAGCAGACGTGATTATTAACCTGTCTGGCTCCGAAAGAGCTACAGTGGTTGCTGATAAAGAATGGCGACAGTCAAGCATAATTGTAACTAAGAGTGAAAATGTGGGGAAATGGCCTTATACTGGTCTCACTACAAATGTGAGGAATCCTTGAAAAAATAATCCAATTGAGAGTTTTGATTTACTTAAAATGACCTTTGTTTAATTTGCTTAAATTCAATTCACACTAAAACGTCCTTGAATCTCTATTCCTTGCCAGGTCCACAACTGGGTGCCGGGAGTTGGGGGACACACACATGACCTGGAAGCTCCTGGATGGAGACTCTATTAGATAGACAGCTGAGGGCAGCTAAGCCCATGACACAAATAAATATCTGAGACAAAGAAAAAATGGTGACCATTGGGTGGCACCTGTGGCTCAAAGGAGTAAGGCGCTGGCTCCATATGCCAGAGGTGGCGGGTTCTAACCCAGCTGTGGCCAAAAACTACAAAAATAAGAAAAAAGAATGGCTACAGTCCCAGAGGCAGGCAGATCTCAGCAGGGCTTAGCAGATGTGAATTTACAGCACACAGCTCCCATAGTGTACTGGTTCTGGCTCCTACTGGCTCAAATCCCAATTTTCCAGAAATCCCAAGAGCTGATTATTAAACGTAGCCACTATGGTGGGAATACCACAGGAATTGGCCTTGTTTTCATCCCTGGAGAACTGGTTGTCAGATGTTCATCATTGGGTGTGGTCCCGTGACATCTACCAGTTTGGCAAAATAATTTCCTCGATTCCTATTTAAGACGACCAGAGCGGTCTAGTTAGTTGAGAGCTGAGAGTTTGCTGGTGTCTGGCCCTCATCACTCAGGGCATCAGGTCTCACTAAAGAAGAATCCCACAGGGTACTGGACTAGCTCACAAGACCTTGTCACTGACCACCCACCTGAACTGATCAGCCTCCATGTCCTTTGCTATTCCCATTTGGGCACCTTTTGGTTGATGTCTTTCCCTTGGCACTCCTGACCTGGATTTGCATCCTCCTTCCAGAGCAGAAACCTTCTCGGAAATCAGAAGCAAGGCAGCTCAGAATGCCTGTATCATGGCCCAGGGGATCTCAGCCAGTGCAAAACAGATGAAAGCAACTCCCTTACCCACAAAGAAGTTGTATTGAAAGGAACAGACCAGTCTGCCAGTATTTGCACACAACTCCACATACCTGAAGAAATCCAAAGAATGACTTTAAAAAGGAGTAAGATAATTCAGACACACCCTACAAAAACCATCACGGGAAATGTCATGGAAAGGAAAAGATCCTGTGGCAGAAAGTAAAACTCCTTGCACCTCGTAACAGGGCAGGTGTAAGAACTTTAGGGAGAAAGCATGAAAGAGAATCTGAATAAACGGAAAGAAAAACAGTGATCTCAAATCGCAAGACTCAGTATCACAAGGATATGAGTGATCTTCAAATTAACCTACCAATGTAATTACATACAATTCCAACCAGAATCTTTAGGGAACTTGACGAGCTGATTACAAAATTCTCCCGGAAGACGAAATGCAAGGAACAAAGAAACAAAGAGAAGAAGTGTAAGTGGGAACTTAGTCTATTATTAAAAACCCTTTCTGATCCTATGTCAGAATCGAGCGGTTTTCCTGTTCCGCTCCCATGTCAGAAGACGTCAGACACGGGTTTGGTTTTGTTTTTTTCTGTTTTTTTTTTTGTTCCTCTCACTCCATGACATGAAGTTAGGGACAACACTGAGTACATTCTTTGGCCCTCGAACACAGTTGATCGTCGGTTATAGGAAGAAACAGCCTGTTCTATTCGAAAAACTGACAGTTATTTTAGACTACACTAAGTTTATGGGAGGAGTGGACAGAGCTGATCCCCACTATGGATGTTATAGATTTATAAGGGGTCCTACAAATGGTGGAAAAATCATTCTTCTGGCTGGTGGGAAATGCAGTTGTGAACAGCTAGATCCTTTACTCATTGGATCAGAGGAAAAGGGGAGACAAAGGGCAGACACCCCTTTCTTACAGGAGAACTCTCATGTCTTGGCTTGTGAGGAACAGAAATTCAAGAAAGGCGAAGACACTGAAGAAAGTCTCAATGAGCAGATGCATTTTATGATGCAGTATTACAAACATCAACAGAGCACTGCATGGTTTGCAGCGGAAGAGATGACAAAGGTGGAAGGAGAGAAACCACTTTCTGCCGTGAGACCTACGAGAGGAAGCCCAGACTCCATCCTGGAGATGGGTCAGGAAGTATCACACTCAAAGAAATTATCAACAGAAATAAACAAAAGCACTTTCATTATTTTACATAACCAAAAATGGATAATAAAATAATCAGGTTAGTTCATATTTACGTTTTTCTCTTTTAAAACTGGGAGTATGGGCTCGGTGCCTGTGGCTCAATCGGCTAAGGCTCCAGCCACATACACCTAAGGTGCCGGGTTCAAATCCCCAGCCTGGGCCCGCCAAACAACAATGATGCTGCAACCAAACAATGGCCAGGCGTTGTGGCGGGCGCCTGGGGTCCCAGCTACTTGGGAGGCGGAGGCAGGAGACTCGCTTGAGCCCAGGAGTTGGAGGTTGCTATGAGCTGTGAGGCCATGGCACTCTACTCAGGGGGATAGCTTCAGGCTCCGTCTCAAAAAAAAAAAAAAAAGAAGAGTTGAGGATATGGTGTAATAAAAAACATTACTGGTACGAGTATAAAAAGTTACACCTAACATTGAAAGAAATTCTGGACATATTTTCTTTTTTCTTTTCTTTTTCTTTATTTTCTTTCAT
>CAUYQV010041262.1:0-10485 GCA_963574575.1 Galagoides demidoff
AGTAGCTGGGACCACAGGCGCCCGCCACAACGCCTGGCTATTTTTTGGTTGCAGCCATCATTGTTGTTTGGCGGGCCCGGGCTGGGGATTCGAACCCGCCACCTTAGGTGTACGTGGCTGGCGCCTTAGCCGATTGAGCCACAGGTGCCGAGCCACCTTGGATTATTCTTGATTTTTCTAAAACATATAAATAAAATCAGGCAATATTTACTCTTTTGTGTTTGGCTCTTTTTGTCCAGTATTTTAATGTCTGTGAAATTCACCCATTTTTAAATTTTATTTTATTATTATTTTTAGAGACAGAGTCCCACTTTATCACCCTCAGTAGAGTGCTGGAGCATCACAGCTCATAGCAACCTCCAACTCCTGGACTTAGGCAATTCTCTTGCCTCAGCCTGCCAAGTAGCTGGGACTACAGGCACCCAGCACAACGCCCAGTTATTTTTTTGTTGCAGTTTGGTTGGGGCCAGGTTCAAACCTTTCACCTTTGGTATATGGGGCCGGCACCCTACCCACTGAGTCACAGGCATCACCCAAAATTCACCCATGTTATTATGTGCCTAAGTAGTTCTTTCATTTTTATTTTTGAGTAGTATTCCATTGAATTAAAACACCACTATTTGTTCATTAACGTGCACCTTAAAGGACATTTGAGTTATTTCCAATATTTAACTGTTACAATTTTTAAGCTGATTTTTAATTTTGATTAGTTAAAAATAGCTTTAAATTTCTCAGTGATTTCTTTTTTCACTTATGTGTTATTTAGAAGTGTGTTGTTTAATCCAGTTGTTTTCTGGCTTAATTCCAGTACTTCTGAAAGCATACATTGTATCATTTCTACACTTAATAATTTGTTAAGTGTGTTTTATGGTCCATAGTGTGGTTGATCTTGGTGAACATTCTACGTGAACCTGAGGAGATTGCGTATAATGCTGTAACTGCTCTATAACAGTTATATCTGTTTGTTTGGTAAGGCTGTTGAGTTCAACTATGTCCTCATTTTCTGCCTGATGGATCTGTCCATTAATGGTAAAGGTATATTGAAGTCTCCAACTGCAATAGTGGATTCATCCATTTTTCTTTGCAGTTCTATTAGTTTTTGCCTCATGCATATATTTATTTTTAATTTATTAAGTCATTTGTACATAGATTATGAATACATTTATGCCATTATGGGATGCAATGTTTGATTATTTATACAAATTGGAGTGCTTACATCCTACTAATTAACATACATTTCACCTCATTTACCCAGTTACAGTGTTACAACATTTGTATTCTACACCTTATAGATCCAACTTGTACTTGCAATATGCTCCATAGATGTGGTCCCCCTACTAACCTTCCCACTATCAACCTACCCCCTGCCTTCCCCTCCTCCTCCCCTTCCCTCCTTCGTCTTGGGTAATAGTTGTGATTCATCTTTCATATGAAAATGTGAGTGATTATAAATTAGTTTTATAGTAGTATTGAGTACACTGGATTTTTTTTTCCATTCCTGAGATACTTTACTAAGAAGAGTATTTTCCAGCTCTACATTTAGATCCCTGAGTGTTTTCCAAACTTCCTTCCAAAAGGAAGGTACTAGCTTGCATTCCCACCAGCAGTGTAGAAGTGTTCCCTTGTCTCCACATCCACACCAACGTCTGTAGTTTTGGGACCATATCTGAACAAATGAGGCTGCTTATGGCAGATTGAAAAGTCAATGCTGTTGAAGAGTAATTTTATTAAGGAGGGAAAAAAGCAGGCAAAGAAAACAGGGAAGGAACGCAGGGCATAATTCTGTGTGTTAGTGATATAGGGCTCCCCCATTCACAGTTGGACAGGGGACCCCAGATTTCCTAGGCCTAGGCACTTTCATGAAGGGAACGCACTGGGACCACTTAACTAACATTTTGCCATGAGCTAGAGGGACTGCATTCATACATTTGTCAATAACACTCATTACCATTGACAATATGTATCCTTTTGCCAAGTCCTATCCAAGTGTAATTTTCAAGACCTAATACCCTGAGACAAAGAGCCCACATAGTCTTCCCACTTGGGTCTTTCCCTCAGCCATAAGCTCTGGTGGCTTTTAGTCCCTCTGTCCAGAGCTCTGGTGCTTTTAATCCCTTCTGTATTCCTTTCTGTCTAATAAAATCCTATCTTAACACTGATTTGTGGTCTGTATTTTCATTCTATGAATCCCCAAGACCAAGGACCCACTGAAGGAAGAAATATGGGGCTGTCATCTGGGATTGAAGATCTGTAGTAAGCAGGCTTGAATCTGTAGTAAGCAATGGGACCACTTAACTCATCCTGTTTTTCTCTATAATCATAATAATGGAGACTAATAATTCAGATGCTTATCAGCCCCTAAAAGTGCCCAGTGTGGCTGCATTCCTCCAGGTCACAGGTGAGAGGCTATTGGAGATGAAATTTCTAATTCCCCTTGGCTCCAAAAGGAAGGAGCTGAAGGGAATGTTAAAAGGTTTCTGAACCCATTCTGTATTCACTTCTTTTCTCTGGCTGATAGCTGAGCAAAACAGAAGTAGTGCCCAGAGGCCCTGGGGTACCTACCAATGGTTCTGACCCCAGGGCACTGGAGGGCCTTCTAAAAAACGTGCTTTCCCAGCTCTTTTACTATCTACTCTTGTCTTCCATGGTCCCAACTTCTTCTATTTATCTCTACAGACCCCTGCTGCTATCTCTCTCTCTTTCCTTGTAGTTTGCGTGATGTGTTTTAATGTGGATAAAAGATTGCTGTATATGTTTAGTTAAGTTTCACTGGCTCTTTCTGGTACTTTTCAGATGTGGTAAGTGTGACTCAGGTGTTGTAGGTGTGCTATAAGATTCTTTTCATTGCCTTTCACTGCAATTGGCTTTTTGTGCATTTGAGAAAAAATAATGAACTGTTAATTATTAGAGACAAGAGGTTGGCTCCAAACAAAGAGCAAAATGATTCCCCTACACAGCTTCTCTCGGGGACCAGAAGCCTTAGAGGGGAAGCCTGGGGCAATCTCCATCCCCCAGGCAAGAATGTCCCTAAACCTTAGGCTACAGAAAACAGGAAAGACAGAAAAATTTTTTAAATGAAGAAAGGAAAGAAAATGACACTGAGCATTTATTTTTTCTGGTCTATTAGGTAGCATAAATGGAAAGGTTCAAAGTCATTCCAGGTATTTCTTCAGCTAGTTGTAATTAATTCTAATCCAAACATTTTGTATTAGATTTGTTACTGAGTTTAATCATTGTTGCCTTGCTAACTTTTGGGGAAGAAAGGAGGTTGAAAAACATGGCATTTAAGACTTGCTCATGATAGAAAACCTATTTTCCTTTGTACTGGGAATTTAGAAAAAGTTTGAAAAAATTATCACATGTGAGCACTGAGCACCATTTTCTCCAGGGCAGGGCTTACCCCCACTTTGATTGACAGGTATATATACTCAATGGCAGGAACAGAAAGGGGCAGAACTTGCATTTGTGTCAGGTGGGACCAGGCGCCTGGATATCTGACTTCTCAGGCTGTGCTGCCAGCAAGTCATTAGCACAGGAGAGCCAGCAGGTACGAGCCACACTGGTAGTTTTAGTGCAGGGGCTGGGAGGCCACTGTCCTCAGGGATTCTTCCCCAAGCATCAGAAGGACGCTTCCTTTTGTTTGGCTGGAAGGTTTCCTGGGTTGGTCAAAGGATGCTTTAACAACCCAGGAACACAAAGGTTGGGATTGATTAAGATGCTGGACGTTTGTGCTTTCCCACAGACGGGTAATGTTCTCTCAATCTAAGACACTGGTTCTCAACCTTCCTAATGCCATGGTCCTGTAATACAGTTCCTGTGGGTCGTGACCCACCAGTTGAGAACCGCTGCTCTAAGAGAAGACCAGAGTAACATGTTCTCTCACCAGCAGAACTTTCATCAGGTGGGACCAGTACGGCTCCTGGGTACCTGACATTTCAGCCTTCACTGCCAGAATACCCTGCTAGGCTGTATTGTGAAGCATTGGGACATGTTTGATCCCCAGATGTTGATAAAAGAATGTATGGTTTTCCTCTGCACCCAGGCCTGGCCTCAAGTCAACTCTCCAATGGTGAATGATGGCCACAAAAGGGTGCTCTAAATTATGACATGATTTTTCGGTTAGATCTTTTTTGCAAACAAGAAAGGAAGTTGTCTGAAGTGCCCTATGTGCAAGCGTTGTTTTTTCTGAGACAAACTCCAACTGTGTAATACCTGTCAGATAGATCCAGCTCTCCTAGGTGTAATAACTTCCCCACATGGCCAGGGATTCCTGAGAGAGATGCTGTTACCATATGGTTCAAACCCACCATCTACTCCTTCTTCACCCTCCTCTGTGCCTTTAGAAAACCCTAAGAAAGAATCTGTGTCAAAGTTTCTTCTGGTCCTGTTGGGACCTCCAGAAAACAACTGGATCCTTCTTTGTGTTCCTTGGTAGAAACCAAGGGTGGTGAAAGGGGAATTGCATAAGTATTCACTCCATTTCTCTGGCAGATTTAACAAATTAAAGTTGATTTAAAAAAATATCTGATGACCCAGATAGGTACACAGATGTTCTCCAAGGGTTCGGACAAAGCTTCAACCTCTCTTGGAGAAATGTAATGCTACTACTAGAACAAACTAACTTTGAATAAGAAAAATGAAGTCTAGGATGAGACCAGAAAGTGGGGTGATTTGTCTGGTTCATCTCCAATACAGATAGCAGCATGTCTTTTGAGGAAAGGGACAAATACTCCATGAGAAAACAGTTCCCTTGGAAGATCATGACTGGGACCCTGAGAAATAAGGTGACTGGCGTTGGAATAAACTGGAAGGTTTATTTCAATCCAGGGAAAAGCCCATGAATTATTCTAAGTTGTCTACTATTTATCAGGAACAAAATGAAAGTCCCCAAGCCTTTCTTGAGTAGCTTAGTGAAGAGATGATAAAACACACTTAGTTGTTGGCTTGGCTCCCATAGCTCAGTGAGTAGGGCACCGGCCACATACACCGAAGCTGGTGGGTTCAAGCCCAGTCAGGCCTGCTAAAAACAACAGTGAAAACTGCAAACAAAAAATAAACAAATGTTGTGGCAGGTGCCTATAGTCCCACATACTCAGGAGGCTGAGGCAAGAGAATGGCTTAAGCCCAAGAGTTTGAAGTTGCTGTGAGCTGTGATACCAGGGCACTCTACCAAGGGTGACATACTGAGACTCTGTTTCAAAACAAAACAAAACAAAAACACCCTTAGTGGACACCTGACTCCTTAGAGAGCCAAATTATTTTAAAATATAAGTTTATTATTCAATCTACCCAAACATTAGAAAAAACTCCAGAATTTGGCCCTAGGCCTCAAACATAACCTGGAGAATCTTCTTCAAACAACCACAGTGGTCTTTTATAATCAGGAGAAAAAAGAAAGAAGAGATTTAAAAAAGAATGACAGCTCTAGTAATGGCACTCCAACAAAAGGGCACCATTCAGGGACAGAGGGAAGCCAGAGGAGCTAAGAACAAGGGCTTCTGATGTGTTCAGACTGGCTACTTCAAGAGAGATTGTCCCCCAGGATTACCACCTGTCAGACAAGCCACCAGACCCCTGTCCAGAATGCAAGGGTGACCACTGGAGAGCAGCCTTTCATCAGAGGCAAGAGCCTCCAGGGACAGTGATCCTATCAGCACCCAAACTGGACTGAGGGTGCTCAGGGCAGATTCTCATGGCTCCAAGATCCCCAGGTTTGCCTCACAGTGGAGGGCCAGGAGATAGAGTTTCTCCTGGACACTGGAGCAACCTGTTCTGTACTCCTCCTCTAACCCTGGTCTTTCATCCTGCAAGTCTGTAACTACACAGTGGGTGTCTGGAAAGCTGGTTACCAAATTTTTCTCTCAGCCTTTATGCTGCATTGGGTTACTGGCTGTTCTCTCATGCCTTCCTAATCATGCCTGATAGTCCTATTCCCCTTTGGCAAGGGACATACTAACTAAAGCAGGAACACAAAATTATATGACTATAGGACAAGAACCTATACTATGCCTTCCCTCATTAGAGACAGAAATTAATCCAGAAGCCTGATAGGTGGGAAGAGCAAAATGCATTCAACTGTCCAAATCAAGTTAAAAAAATCCCACAATCTACCCAATCAAAATTAATACCCTCTAAAAGCAGAAGATAAGAATTGAGTACTACCCATAATACAGAATTGAAAACAACAGTCCATGAAACACTCCTATTCTAGGAATGCCAGAGCCAAACAAGATTTGGAGACTAGTATCAGACCTCTGCACTATGAATGAAGCAGTCATTCCTCTCCATCCTCTAGTTCCCAATCTGTATACTTTCTTATCTCAAATCCCTGAAAAAGCTGCCTGTTTCACAGTCCTAGATTTAAAAGATGCCTTTTTCTGCATTCCTCTTCATGAGAATTCCCAAAACCTTTTTGCTTTTGAATACCCCTCTGATTCCATAACCCATTCACAGGGACTGTTTTCCCTAAGGGATTTAGGGACAGCCCTCACATGTTTGGACAAGCCTTATGCCAAGAGTTGAGTTGTTTCTCATATCCCACAGGGACTCTTATTCAGTATGTAGATGACTTTCTTTTGGGATCACCAGATGCAGAGGAATGCCACAAAGTTACCCAAGGTCTATTCAACTTTCTAGCTGATTGTGCGTTAGGTGTGATTTCCCACCCAGACTCTAAAGGCATTTGCCCAATAATGAAAACATCCCCAATTCAGCTGGATTCTCATTAAGTGAGAACTCTGGACAGGGCTTCCTTTCTCCAACTATGTTCTTTTGTGTATTTTCAAGATCAGTTGGTTGTAGGCAGATGGGTTCCACTGGTCTTGGTCTCTACCTTTATACCACTACCATGTTGTTTTGGCAATTGCAACCTTGTAAAATAATATAAAGTCTGGAACTGTTTTAGGTCCCTTTGGGATGGGTTTCAGAACGGTTTGTGTGCTTGTGCTCTGTAATGAATGAATGCTATTGTGACGACTTCATATTTGGGATCACTCCATCATCAGCTAGGCTGGGCTCATGCTTGGACTGGGAGGCAAGAACCAGGGGACATCCAACTTCAGAGGGACTGAAGATCATGGTGCCAAAACCTGGAATTTCCTGCTGATTTCATGGTACCAAAACCTGGAATTTCCTGCTGATTTCAGGGACCACGTCTAGCTTCAGTAAGGAAAGATGACTGAGGGATGTGGGTTTATAGGAGGCCACCTTTTTCTGTTTGTTGCAGCAGGCTTGACAGCCTTGTCTTTATGGATCCTATTTCTCCATTTCCCTGTGTTCAATCCCTAAACTGGCAGAACCTCTGTCTCTCTCCTCCCTCCCCTACCTCTGCAAAGTAAAAAGTAAATTACAAGCCTCTGTGGATTCCACAGTTTCTCTGGTTAACACTGGCTCACTCTTTTTCTGGTACTTCCCAGCTGTCCTACCCTCTAACTGCAAAAGCTGTCCTCTGGGTATTGAGACATTTCTATCTCTGTGTTGGATCTTTTTGGGCGAGCCTCTGTGTTTGTTATCCAAGGGCATGAATTCTTACTTGGCTAGGTTTGACTCTTATTGCTTTGCTAACCTGGAGTGGGGAAGGGAAGGTGGAAACATTGTCCTTAGTAGTTCTCAACTAGGTCTAGGGACTTCCCTACCCCAATGTCTCACTAAATTTCAGTACAGTATGGGTTGGGGAGGGCATCCCAGGGGACTCCCCACTGGACTGCCTTATCAGCAACTGGCATGGTTAAGTTAGAGGGTTAGGGGCAAATGGCTCATTTTTGTTTTATTTGTCCTGATAGAAAGTTGGAGAAACCCCTAGACTTATCTTTGTGTGATTTGTGATAAGTAGGACTATTTCTGGTATCATTGGTTGGGTGAGAGCGGCCAGGTCATCTCAGTTGTATGTATTGACCAAGATGCTCATGGGTTTCATTTGTAGGTCTTCCTAGTGTGAATGCCTGATTTCTTAGGTCACGGAATAAGTAATTGGATAAATATAAATAAAACAGATACAATGTCTGCAGATTTCTCTGTACACTGCTAGTGAGAGGCATAGGGTATGCTATCCTAGGAAAATACAGAGGTGGCCCTTCTCCTAACTATCTCTCTGGCCACTCTGAATTATCTTCGATTGCATGAAGACACCAAATTCTCAAAACATTCAATTTTCATCTTTTATATCACTTCACAAAATTATAACAAAATGTGTGATTATTCTTTGAATGCCCATCTTTCAAAGTAAACAGAGAGCCTTAGGAACACCACATCTATTTCATTCACCGCTATGTTCCTAGGATTCCACATACCTGAGTCCAAGCATATAAGAGGTGCTCCATAAATACTTGTTGAATGAACAGATTTATCAACCACGGGTTACAGGAACGTACATAGAGCTTGAGTCCACAGATACCCCCAAATAATTTCAAGGTCATGCATTTCCCCCAGCAGTTTATTTGATTTGTGGACAGAAAGGTGAAAAGGGTATGAATGTGGAAATGTTTTCAGAAAAACAGGACTGATCACAGAGGAATGGTTTTGTGTGGGGCCTAAGCGCCCAGAGCTGGCTCAGGCCTCTTAGAGGGACCAAGCTGTGCTACTGCTGTGAAAAGGAGAAAAACTCACAGAGGAAAGTTCAAGTGCTACAGTATTCAGTCAGAGAAGCCAGCAGGACACGTGGTGCCCCAGGGCACTGTGGGAAGCACCACCAGGTCACTCTGACTCCCTCAACAGTTTGGTTCCCAGGACTTTGTTACCCTACTCGGGATGATCAACACAGGCCAGCAGGACCTCAAGTCCCCATTGTTCCCTCTGAAGATGTTAAGTGGGTGACATCAGTGTGGGGAGGGCGTGCCCAGAGCGTGGGTCTCTGCCCCGCCCATGGCCCATGGCCCAGAGACTCCTATGTGGCTGTTGGGTGACCTTGGTAGTTCCCTCATGGCCCCTTTCCATTGAGTGTTTCTCATGAGCTCCAAATACTACTGTGCTCCAAGCTGCCTGCACCAGGTGTGTCCAGCCCCAGCTGTGCAGGGAGGACCCCAAATGGCAAAATACCCAGGAATCCGCTTCCCGGAGCCAGATGGGTTGATACCCATATGGAATAAACAGGATTGAGATGCCTAAGAATCCTCTAACCCCGTCACCCACAACCATGGAAGAAAAGGCAGAGGAGGACAGGGAGGGGACAAGTGCCCAGGAGTCAGAGTCCAGGCTCAATGGTTGTCCTGGCTGGTTGGGGGGTGGGGAGAGTCCAGGCTGTGCTTCAGCTCAGTGCACTGTCACTAGGAGGTCTCTGTAGGCCGCAGCCTCCTTAGCTGGGAGTCCACGCCTGTTCCCTGTGACAAACCCCCCTCCTGCCACCCCCCCACTCCCCCCCTCCGTCCCTTCCTATGCTGCCGTCCCCAACTGCCCCTACCCCTCACAGTCCAACTACCTCTATGAGGTCAGCTCTTCAGAGGCAACACACCAGTGACAGCATGCTGCATCTGCCTGTAGGGGAGGGTGTGTTGGCTTTACGTCTCCATTCCACATGGCCCTGAACTTCACCTTGTACCCCATACATGTACACACTACACACAGAAAACAATCCAGTTTCTTTATTGAAAATTGAATAAAACCGTTAAAAGAAGGAAGTGTGGCTTGATGGCCCCACACTCGCGTCCTTGCCTCAGCCTCACGTCTCCCGGTCGGTTACAGGCACCACCTTGTTCCGGCGGCAGAACTTTCGGGCCAAGGGGAGGCAGAACTTCTTGCGGAAGAAGTTCAGTAACCTCCTAGCGCACCCGCTCTGGCCCTGGTCGGCTTCCGTGGTGTGGTCGTCCACTACCTGGACGGCTTCCACGGTGTGATGGTCCACTCCCTGCCCAGCCGGCAGGGCGTGGTCTGGTCTGGGTCTTGCCTGAGCTCCCTCATCTCCTTCTGGGCCTCCCCTCAGGCTGCTGGTGCTGGGAGAGGGAGAGGACAGGGGACCAGGCTGGGGGGTAGAAGTGAGACGAGAAACTTCTGGTGGGGTGGCGGGCTCTGGTGGGGTGCTGGTTTCTGCCGTGCGTGGCCTCCGACTGTCTTGGCCAGACCTGATCCAGGGGTCTTCCATCACCTGGCGGAGGGTGAACCTCTCGCTGCGGTCAGGGTTTAGGATGTTTCTGAGAAGGGTTTTTAGTTTTTGGGTGGTGAAGGCAGGCATTGCACAGGTGACTTTTCTATAGGAAGGTCCTGATTCATTACAGTTCCATGAAAAGAATGGGAGGGTCCCGGCCGCCATTGCATAGAGGATGAGCCCCAGGCCCCAGATGTCTTCTGCTGTTCTCTCCTCCTCCTGCTGCTGGAAGACTTCTGGGGCCAAGGAACACAGGGTCTTACAACTCTGACCTTCCCTGAAGGTTGTGGAGATGCCAAAGTCAGCTACTTTCACGTTGTTGTGCGAATCCAATAAAATGTTGTCAGGCTTCAGGTCCCTGTGTATGATGCCCTGTTGATGAAGGTACTCCACGGCTTTCAGGATCTGCA
>CAUYQV010041263.1:0-26841 GCA_963574575.1 Galagoides demidoff
TGGTCCCAGCTACTTGGGAGGTGGAGGCAGGAGACTCGCTTGAGCCCAGGAGTTGGAGGTTGCTATGAGCTGTGATGCCATGGCACTCTACCCAGGGGGATAGCTTGAGGCTCTGTCTCAAAAAAAAAAAAAAAAAAAAAATATATATATATATATATATATTCCATGGTAAGAAAGAAAAAAAAGAATAAATTGCATATATGATCTAGAAAGTATACATGGTTCAGCAACATACAAAATGCATCCTAGATATGGTATTGAAAGCTGATTTTAGGGTAAGTTCCTGACACCATTCAGTGTTCTCGCCTTTGACTCTTTTCCTCTTGGAAGTAGAATGCCAGCACACACAAAAAAAATGAGTTCAATTTGGTTGGGTTTCAATTAACGAAAGTTTTGTGGTGTCTGCTTAATGGGTTAATAAAAGCAGCTTCAGCTCTGGGCAATTTTCCTCTGGTTTTTCTGCATTCCCACAAGAAATTTTTATTTAAAAAATAATAATCACCCTAATAATAATAATTTTTCTTGTTTTTGAATGTGGGCTCCTTGGACTCTGCTGGCTGGAGCAGTTGCCAAGGAAGGAGCAGAGGTGAATTTTAGTTCTCCGGGGTTATGAATGCTGACATGGGACTTCAGGAAAGCCTTCATCCAATTTTTTTCCAAATTAAATCAAGAGCATTGATAATTAGTTTCTATCAAAGGCATCTAGTGGGAAATGAAAGAGCTGAAAAGCCATAAGCTGCTTTTACTTCTTCATTAATATTTGCTCCCAAATGCAGGTCAAACAAACCACACTCGCGGTTTTAAATGAGTTGCTTTAAAGTTGATGAATTATTTTTCTCTCTGGATTGATACCCACCCGTTGTGGCTAATTATTCCCACTGCAGTGCCTTCTTTTACTTGCAGTTTTAGTCAAACAAAGACAACAAACCTCAGCTCCCTAGAAGTCGAACTCCGTTGTACTTTAAAGACTTCTCTCCCCACATACACAATCCCACACGGAACGCTGAGAGAATTGTTTTCGCAGTGAAGACTCCTCCTGGCTCTAACAGATAGTTTGTGAGGTCAACTGATTTTATGCTTTTTAGAACCCCCTGAACAGAAACATGAGTTATGAGGCCAAGGCCTTGAGGATCAGTTAAGTGCAGCCATGGCGATCGCCAGGTGGTTCCTTACTTGAGCCTCCCGCAGTTTGCTAATCTGTAAAATAAGGATGAGAACGCTGTGGACAGCTAGCTGGCCGCCGAAAGCCATGCTTCCCCACTCCCAGGCAGACTCAGTGCTGGGAAATAACCGTTCAGCCCAGACCTGCATTTCCCCATCACCATCGTACCCAAGTGAGGTCACGCGGGTAGTTTTCACCCACAGAAAGTCAATGGACTTGTGCCGGCCTCGGCATGCACTCCCACGTGTGGCTAAGATGGAGCAACAGGGACTAGTCTATCCTCACTCATGAAACAACTAAAACCCCAGATAGTATATGTGATGCAATGGTTCTCAAGATACAGGACACAAGCAAACAAAGAACAGCGATCCCTGAGTAATGGAAAACAAATGAGGTGAGCCTTATGTTGGTCCAAATTGATTGCCTGGAGAAAGTTTCTGATCTGCAGCACAGATGGGGCCGAGCCCTGTGGTCCCCCTGAACTGGGGAAGTGGAGCTGGGAGTCAGGGAAGGCCAACGAGAGGGTGCAGGGCAGAGTAACGGAGCTGAGGGAGCAGCACAGACCGAGAACTCGGCAGACCGGCAGAGGGTCTCCATTGAGTAGGTGACTGAGCGAGGGAACCAGCTGAAGAACAGGAAAGGTGACTGAGCGAGGGAACCAGAAGAAGAACAGGAAAGGATTAAAGGAAACAAACCCCAGATTATACTCAGGACCAGGAATAGGCCAGAGTAGAAAATCGTACAGTACACAAGGCATCAGCGTACAAAAAAGGGCCTTGCCTCACTAATGGACAGAAAGTCCTCTTAGAATGAACATTACTCTCATCTTACACACACAGGCTTGAAAGCAAGACCCAAAAGGACTGAACCACTTTTAAGTAATTTAACTGCGTCCCAGAACAAAGCTCAATGCTATTTGTGGTAATACAAAAATATCTAGCACAAAATAATGTACGATTCACAATATCTGGCATCCGGTCAAAAATTACCGGGCATGCAAATAAGAAGAAATATATGATTCGTAATGAGGAGGAAAAAAATAATCAATTACAACTGACCCATAAGTGACACATTGACAGCATTAAAATTTTTTATAATTGTATTCCATATAGTCAAGACACCAGAGGAAAGATAGAACAAACTGAATGGAGACACAGAAGATATTTTTACAAGAACCAAAGTGAGAACAGAGCTACTAGTCGTAACACACGATTTTTGTCAAGGTTTCAAAATGAAAAATTAATACACAAAAATCAGTCGTCGTCCTATATGGTAGCAATGAACAATCACACATTGTTGATTTTAAAGTGATATCCTTTACAATAGCAATAAAAATATGAAATACTTAGGGATAAATATGACAGAAGAGGTTCAAAACCTGTATGCTAAAAACAACTCTCAGAACAAACCCTTTGGCCAAATCACAGTAAGAAGAAAGCATCTCCCTGGATAATCTTTCTCTCTCTCATCTCTCATTTCTCCCTGCTATGGTTTGAGGATTTGTCCCCCAGGATCAGATGCTAAAAGTTTGATCTCCAAGGCCGCAGTGTTGCGAAGTGAGGCGTAGTTGGGGGGCGTGTTTGGGTCATGGGAGCAGAGTCTCATGAATAGATAAATGTCATTTCTCTGGAGCACTTTAGTTACCTTGGGAATAGGTTGGCATAAAGCAAGTCTGCCCTACAAGCTTTTGCTCTTTCTTATGTACTTGCTCCCGCCTTCTGGCATGGGATAACACCCTCTAGCTTCAGTGCTATGCTCTTGGACTTCCCAGCCTCCAGAACTGTGAGCTAATAAACTTCTTCTCTTCATAAATTACCACTTTATGATATTTTGTTATAGCAACAGAAAATGGAAGAAGATACCCATGATCTAACTTACTCTCCCCCAATCCCTACCACCTGTCAACCAGTTTGAAGCCTGGCCTGAAAGTCCACCTCCTTTTAAATTAGGTTTATGTTTACATCAGCCTCCAGCACTGAAGTCAGGAAGTGGTCCTGACATCTTTTATATTGTAAAGATTAGCCTCCCACTAGGTTTATCTACTTATGTGGGATGGTGTATTTCTTTTTATAGCACCAAAGGCCTCTTTCATTTCTTAGATGTCCAGAACTTCAAGAAGGGGGAGACCTGTCTTACCATAGTGTGATCATATAAACTGCATGAGTAGTTGAATAACTCTCCTTCATATGTAAAAAGCATGTTAGGAATCAATTGAATTAAGAATATACCTCACCAGAGGAAGTGACTCCCCAGTCACTGGACAGTGTGGTGACGTCAGCTTTGGCTTTGGTTTTCTGAAGCAGCACTTTACCATTCCTCCAATTAGGAAGGTTTCCTTACTACATATAGACATTTGAGAGATTCCAATATCTGGCCAACTTCACCTCCCCTTATTTCCAGAGGAAACTCTATTCTGATGAGACAGATTTTCTCACAGATGCTCCAAACATCCAGGGCTAGTTTCTAATTGTCCACGTTTTGCTTAAGCTGATCCCCCATGTCTAAAATTTTCATTCTTTTCCCTCTACCCAAATTCCCTAGATTCTTAAAAGCCTTGGCTTGTCCGTGTCCTCCCTCCAGACCAACCCAGTGTTGACTGTTGGCACATGTTTTACTGTTTGTTCACATGACGTACTTGATGGTCACCTGATTGAGGAGGACCACAATCCTTAGTTATAATCCTTAGTGGTTGTCATAATGCTTTACATAGTTGTTCTTAATATATGCCAGTCAAGTGCTTATTTAACAAGTGCTTATTTAACTTTAACTATGAAATGCAAAGTATCTTGGGGAAAAACATAGTACAGGGGAACAAACCTGTCCACTCTGATCACCCGCTGGGGAACAGCTTCATAAAGACCCTATGTTTTGGCAAGAAGACTACAAGGTCCCTCTAGATATATACAGGGTGGCCATAAAGTTCGTGTGCAATAACCACTTGAAATCACACATGAATTTTATGGCCACCTTGTACAATAAAATTTTGTACTAAAAAAGAAAATAATCTGTGGAGATAAAACTTCACCTACAAAGACGACGGAACAGTCTCTCCTCTTAGAGCCTCCAGTTCGTTTGAAAACCATACTCTCTAAGAGAAAAAGGATACTTAGATTCTATTTGTAAAACGAAGCTTCCACTGAGCTGGTTTTCCCACAACCGAGGAACACTTGTCCTGAAGTTCCTTCAAGACCCCATGTTTTAAATTAATTTTTTCCTCAAGGTTTCCAAGATCCCAGGACTAATTCTTTGGCAGGCTCAAGTTCACAGTATCTGCACCCCTTGTCTTTTCCCAGCCTACACCATGGTGGTTCTTGCGAGAAGGGAGTATTTCTAAACCATCAGTCTGAGATGGGAAGCTGCCCACCCACTGCAAACCCCGGGGGCCACGGCCTGTATCAGATTACGTGACCCACACACACATATAGATGATACAAAATGATGTGCATATGTTATAGATAATGTATAATATAGCACAGTGTGTATTGTGTTCCCTGACTTATAAACAGCTTAAATATTAACAGCCCAGGCCTATGAATGGCTGCCTGGCCCATCTCCCGGTTCCCTCAAGACTTCCCTCCCGGAATCCCTGTTCCAACACTTATACTACCAGATACAACGGGAATTTAACAGACACAGGAAAAGAGTGACTCTGTTCTGTTTGAATTATAGCATCTCTAAATCTGTAAGCATATTAATACTAGAGGTGTGTAGTAATTATCTTCATCCCACATCATAAAATAGTTCCTGAGGGCAAGTTATTTTGTGTTCTAAAGGAGTAACTTTGACTATGACCAGTATGACCCTTTGCTTCTTTCTATGTGCTTAGAATATGCATACCATAGCGTGTGACATTCAAAAAATAATACCCTTTTCTGTCTATGCTGTCCTGTACGATATTTTTTAATTTTTCTTTTTGAGACAGAGTCTCATTTTATCGCCCTCAGTAGAGTGCTGTGGCGTCACAGCTCACAACAACCTCCAACTCCTGGCCTTAGATGATTCTCTTGCCTCAGCTTCCCGAGTAGCTGGGACTACAGGCACCCACCACAACGCTAGGCTATTTTTTTGTTGCAGTTTGGCCGGGGCTGGGTTTGAACCCACCACCCTTGGTAGATGGGGCCAGTGCCCTACCCAGTGAGCCATAGGCGCAGCCCAGTCCTGTACAATATTAATAACAGGCAAATGCTAGGTCCGTTTCACAGATGAAAAACATGACAGGGCTTGGCGCCGGTAGCTCAAGCAGTCATACATCAGAGCTGGCGGGTTTGAATCCAGCCCGGGCCTGCCAAACAGCAATGACAACTACAACTAAAAAAAAATGGCCAGGCAAAAAGGAAACAAAACAAATTCTCCGGAGGCCAAAGGCAGTTTCCTTCTGCCAAGCAAACCAGGCTCCCAGATAAATAAATAAGAACAGAAAGGAGAGAAGAGCCTCCAACCCTGCCCCAAAGACAGCACCTTATCACCACAGCCCAGCCCTGCGGACCCAGAGGTCTTAACACTTAAGTTTCTGCTTCAGCCAGTTGGCAACGTTCAGTTAATTGCACTATGACAAAGGAATAAAAGAAACAGAACCCCCAAAAGGATGTTTTGACTGTGCTATTGCTTCTATGGATCAACCAAGAACTTCCTAGAGGGAAGTGAAGTATCTCGAACTCTAAATTTTTCACTCCTGACTCCCAGCCCACGCAGGGCTGGGGAGAGGCCACCGCCTTCTCTCCCTATCTCCTCTCCCTGGGCTGCGTTTGGTTAGAACTCCAGAGGAAACCCTTCCTCCCACCCTGTGCCATTCCATTCTTTCTCAATAATGCGTCCCAGCCGTTGTTGCGTTTCAGGCGAATATTTACGTGGCTATGCGGGTTATTTCCAGGCCCAGCTATTACCAGCACATGCGGTGACATTAATATGAGTAAATGCAGGAAAAGGGATGAAATAAAACATATCCTATTGAAGGAAATGAGCGCTCCTTAAGAAAGGAAAACACACATAGGAAAAGACACGGGCATATCGGAATACAAATAGGGCCCCGGGGAAGAGTGGATTCCACAGGCATGATGTTATTGAAGTATTTGATACTAGAGTAAGCACCTGCAGATATGAATTACATCCTTGTTCAGACCACTAACCTTAGAGTACTGACATCTCAGGAAGCGCTTATGTTATAATTCAAATCCCCCTGCCCACTGCATAAATATCCAATAAATCAATCAGTGCTAAAGGAATACCAGCTAAAAAGCTTAAAATGCTGAACAAGCCACCTCTCCCTTCTCAGAAAAGCTGCCACCCTTAATTTATTAGGGGTTTCCAGAGTCACTGGCACCTCCAGCCTGAGGCTGCAGGGAAGGTGGGGATATTAACGCCTTCAGTGCTGGATTGGGGAAAATAGACTGGATGTCTGGGGATGTTCCCATAAGGTGGACATCAGCTTTGAGAGGGCAGAGAAGATTCCCTGGTGTCTCTTGAGAACTACAAACATCCACCTCCCTTATTGCGTTTATAAAGTAGAAGAGAAACATTTCTTGCTGCTTGGGAGAGAGATGGAGTTGTGGGCTATGTTTATTTTATTTGGTTATAAAAACAGTGTCTGTTATGTATACAAACCAAACTTTCTAATAATTGTTTTGTAAGTGGAAAATTGGAATTCTTTGTGATTTTTCCCAACTAAATAAGAAACAATGTGAAATCCCTAATCAAATGGAATGGGTGATTAAAACATTGTGATACATTAAAAAAAAAAAGACTGGAAGGAAATGTACTAACTCTAATAATGTTTATATTTGGGTAGCAGAATTGGGGGAGTTTCATCTTCTTTGCTGCATTCCCCAGCTATTATACACTAGTGCGGGGGGTGATTTTATATGACAACATCAGTGAGCCACAGAGTGCCCAGATATTTGGCTAAACATTATTCTGGGTGTGTCTGTGAGAGTTTCTGGATGAGACTGACATCCAAATAGGTACACAGAATAAAGTAGATGGGCCTCCCTACTGCGGGTGGGTCTCATCCAATCAGTTGAAGGACTCAATAGAACACAAGGCCCGAACAGGAGGGAATCTGCTTGAATGTCCCTGAGCTGGATATCGGCCTTCTCTGGCCTTGAATTTAGGCTTGAATTTCACCATCAGCTATCCTGGGTCTTTACTTGCCAATAACAAATGCTGGGACTTCTCATCTCTATAACTACATAAGCCAATTCCTTTCATTAAACCTCTTTATATATGTGTATATTATCTATCTATCTATCTATCTATCTATATGTTTATTTGTTTGTTTGTTTTTTTCTGTTGGTTCTGTTGCTCTGGAAAACCCTGATGGGAGTTGTGGACCATGTTCGTCTCATTTAGTTATAGATAACTAAAGATAGGTTTTCTTACAGATGTTTTATAAGTGAAAAATCATAGGCATATGGACATTTTTGTGACTTTCTCACAACTGTTTTTCCACTTACACATTTACTGTCTGCTTCAATGTTATCTATATAATTAGAAAACTTTTTTTTTCTTTTAAGTTATCTGTGCAAATTTAAGCAGAACCATGTACTATGCAAAGAAAACCTAACAGAATTAATCCCACTGCAACCATTCTTATTTCATTTTGGGTTTACTTTGGATATTTATTCTTACCACATGGATCTTAAAGGCATCCAGAGATTATTAACATCAATATTATTTACAAAATATCACTCAATGCTTTTTCTTCTCTTGAGAGCATATATTTTTTGTTCAAAATATTTGAATTGGATATGAAATGAATTTTAATTATCCACAATACTATTAGTGATTTTTTAATCAGTAATAGCAAAAGTCTTAGATTTTGTTCTTTTTTTGTTTTTTTTCTCCCTCTCTCTTTTTTTCTTTTTTGTTTTTTGAGACAGTCTCATTCTGTTGCCCAGGCTATAGTGCCCTAGTGTCATCATAGCTCACAACAGCCTCAAACTCTTGGGCTCATGCAATCCTCCTGCCTCAGCCTCCTGAGTTGCTGGACTATAGGCACCTGTCACAAGGCCAACTAATTTTTCTATTTTCAGTAGAAATAGGATACCACTCTTGCTTAGGCTGGTCTCAAGAGATCCTCCCTCCTCTTTCTCCCTGAGTGCTAGGATCATAGGTATGAGCCACTGCACCCTCCTCCTTAGCTTTGTTCTTAAAACAGATGAGTTTCAGCAAAAACTTATGAGCACTGCACAGTAGTAAGCTGTGTGGGCAATAAAAACGATAATAATTAACATGAAGGGCTGTGTTAATTATTATCTCATAGAGATGCAGTGACCCACCAAAGGTGGCATGGCCTACCAGGTAGCTGGGGGTGGCGGAGCTTGAACCCTGCGCCTCTAACTTCCAAACCTATGCTCTTTCCTATGGAGTGGGACACCGTCCCCCTGCTTGAGGAGCCTGCTGTCAAGAGGAGATGAATACCCAGGAAACAGCATCCGAGCACACAGTGAAGCCTTAAATCTGAGCGGTGTTTTTATCGACTTTCATCAATTATATCAAGTCTCCTCTGACTTGTTCCAGTTTAAAAACCAAAGTTCAAAGTTGGGAAGTAAGTCACCCACATAGTCAGTGGCAGCTCCAGAAAGGGAATCCTGGACTGATGGCTTGTGTTCCAAATGAGGCAGAAACGAAGACTCAGCTACAGCTTGAGAAGCTGTGTCCGAGAGGCCCCAGTGAAGGTGCTTCTCCCCTCCGCCCAGATGTTCAGGAACAATGGGACGTAATGATTCAGGGGGGAAAAGGCATTTTGTTTGATTGTTGAATTTTATTAAGACTACGAATCAGTGACTGTTCAGGGTCCTTAACATCATTGATTTCTTCTATACAGAGTTCAGGTGGTCTTTAATAATTCACATCTTATTTTAGATCATCCAGAGTGCGGACTAAGGGGAAAAGAAGGCAGGAAGAGAATGTGGGACGAGTAGGGAAAGAACCGAAGGACAGGACAAAACAAATAAGGAAGAGGAAGGAGAGTCAGTTCTGTCCCACTCAAGTTGATTGTTATTATAGTAACCATAACAACAATTATATTGTTATTAAAATTAACCATCAAGTTTTATGAGCATTTTCTAAGGACCAGGGTCTACCCTATGTGCTTTACTTACACTACATCTCACAAAAAACCTTGGAAAGTAGACATTGTTATCATTTCAGACAAAGAATTTGAGATTAATGTGCTCAGGGTCACATCGTTAAGTGCTGGAGCTGCAATCCAAATCCAGGTCAGTCTGAGCCCGGATCTTAAGTTCTGAACTTCTGTGGAGGTTCCAGTTCCCAAGCTCCATAGGTCCAGGGCCCAAATAGTCCCAGACACTCTCTCAATGCCCCAAACAACCCTGACTGATGGTTCCCAAGCTATTTGGAATTCTTTATCTAGCAAAGTGTATGGTCTATAAATTGAGATGCTTTTCCCATTGAATTTTAATTTAGGCTCAGTGCCCATAGCACAGTGGTTAGGGCACTGGCCACATACACCAAGGCTGGCAGGTTCGAACCCAGCCGGGGCCAGCCAAACAACGACAACTGCAAAAAAATAGACAGGTGTTGTGGCGGGTGCCTGTAATCCCAGCTACTTGGGAGGCTGAGGCAAGAGAATTGCTTAAGCCCAAGAGTTTGAGGTTGCTGTGAGCTGTGATGCTACAGTACTCTACCAAGGGCAACATAGTGGGACTATCTCAAAAAAAAAAAAAAAAGGCTGTTGATTCAAGCAGAATTAATGATGGTACCAGAAGTGTCCCGCCAGAATTCCTTAGTACTAAAAACCTCTACAGGACAGATCACCCCAAAGTATCAAGCTGTTTTTGTTGTTCTCTCTGCTTAGGCCTAAGAGGACTGAGCCAGACCAATCAACTACATTTACCTGGGAAATGAGTGACCAAGTGGACAGCTCTCCTTGGCTCCTAGAATCTCAGAGCAGAGCCAGAGGCTTGCCAACAACACATGACGTGTCTGGGTCCCAAAGTGAATCTAACTACCCTGTATATTAACTGTACCCTTAGTCCTCTTTGGGAAAAGAAACCTTCGTTTCAGAAATACCTTGACTAAAGGCATCTGAACACAAAAGAGTGGGCTCCCAGCCAGCAACAAATCGGTGCAAAAGGCTTCCAATTATTTGGCAATATCGTTCTGAAGAGCTCATCAGAATTAGAAAGACCTGTGAGAACCAAACCCAGGCCCTGCAGCTCAGGCCACCGAAGTGTGTGACAGTGGAGGTGAGCACACTCTAAGGGCCCCAGGAGAGTTGCTTGTTTTCTTTAAATGATCTTCTTTTATATCTTTTTATAATAGCACATGGTCGCCAATCTATTAGGTAACAAAAAGCACCACTTTACTAGAGTTAGTTGGGTTTGAATCCCATTACCACCTGCCACTTCACTGAAGTCCTTTGAGCAATTGACTAATTTTCCTTGAGTCTTAGTTGCTACGATCTGCAAAATGAAGTTAATATCTGGTGCTTCACCACGCGGTGGAGAGCATTTAGGGAAAGAATTGTCAGAGCATTTAGCGCTATGCCTGGCACATAATCTGTGCTCTGTAATGGTGGCCTGAGTCATGATGTGAATCTGAGTTAGAGAAACCCCGTGGTGGAACTACTTCCAGAACTGCCACTGCTATGATCACACCTTCGATCATCAATCGCCTTAAATACGTTCCCTTATTTTTAGGAAATACCCATGTACACTAATGTATTTAAGGGTAAAGAGTCATCATGTCTGCAACTTAAATTGCTCAGGAAAAAAATATATATAGCTAGTTAGAAATATATTTATATATGTATATATATATTATATATATATAGAGAGAGAGAGAGAAAGTAATCTTAGTAAAACGCTAAGGTTTAGGGAAATAAACACATATTATTCCTATAACTTTTCTTTAAGTGTGAAATTATGTCAAAATAAAAAATAATGAATGTGACCTTACTGTATTCCTATCACATACGGGACACCAAATAAGGAACTATGGAAACTTGATCACCACGTAGTTCAACACTCAAAATAATCATAAGAGAAAAATACGCTACGAATAGCCTCGTTTTACATAATGTGATGACTTAGGCTCAGGGAGGTTAAAGGATTTAGCAAACATAATGGTTGGGGCACTGAGATTTACATTTAAGTCACACTTACAATCTCACCCTCCTGACTCACAGGGTCCTGTTGGTGACCGGCATCAAAGGGACTAAGCAGAGTTTACAGAAGGATGAGAAAGCAGGGAGCTTAGAAAGTTGAGGTCAAGGCATTTTGGGTGTACGGTATTTGATTTCCATGGCTAGGGAAAAACTCGAGCAAGGTTATGAGTTTGAATAAAATGGTATAAAATTTTAACAAAGCCGGTGGATTCCACACGGGCTGACCCAGTGACAACCCCCAATGGTTCCCTGTAACCTCCGCACAGTATGACAAAGACAGATGGATCTTAGGAGTGAGGAGCGCCGTGGGTGGGGCAGTAGTTGGTATGTACGTGACATTGGGATGGATTCCTTTGAAGAAATGAAGGATGAGGCTATGGTCTAAGGCAGGGGTCCTCAAACTTTTTAAACAGGGGGCCAGTTCACTGTCCCTTAGACTGTTGAAGGGCCGGACTGTGGGCCCTGGGACGAGTCGGCTGCTAAAAACACCTGGCGGGCCAGATAAATGTCCTAGACGGGTGGCATGTGGCCCGCAGGCCGTAATTTGAGGATGCCCGGTAAGGTCTCAGACAGCAAGCCTAGTGAGTGGGAAGATGCCCCCCCAAACGGAGAGTGGCTGTATAGCCAGTCACATGGTGAGGGAGGCTCTGTGGCATGGCATGCCCGTGACACGGTGAGGGCACCACGAGACCCTGCTCATCTTCCCCGACGACTCTCCTCCCAGACAGCCCCAAATGGTTGCTTTCTTGGTTACAGCCCTTTCATCAAAGGAGAATGAACTTGAGACTCCTAATTCCAGCTCTGCCTCTGACTAGCTTGGTAATCTTGGGCAAGTCACGGAACCTCATAAAGTCTCAGTGTCCTTCTCTGTCAGGACATCACATAAGACAAGGATGGCAGGAAAACACCTGTCGCTGTGACCACACTGCAGGTGAGCAGTAGAGAGAACTTTTCTTCTTCTGGTGACGGTGCCGGCGGGATGAAGTCTGTAACAAAGCGGAGGGGGCCGAGCTGATGAAATCAAGACGCAGAACGTCTGTATTATTTGATGTTCCCAGTGGCCCCGTCAAGTATCATTACTATTCCCACTTTACAGATGAGGGACGCTAACAGGCTTTTGTTGTTTTAAGCCCTTTACTTTTTAACATTTTTATTATGAAATAATTATGAATTCTTTGGAAGTTGCCCAAGTAGCACACAGGCCTGTGCACCCTTCACCTGATTTCCTCTGTGGCTGCGTCTCACCGCACCATGGTTCAACCGGGACGGCGCCATCTCCTCCTGCCCACACCTCAGAGGTGGAGCTGGACCCGCTGGGGCTGAGCTGGGGGCCTGGCAGGGGCCGCTGGAGGGCTTTCATCAGGATAGAGAGATGTATTTCATTGCGTGGGGAGCCTGTGCTAATGTTCTGACTGGAGATGTATGAGACAATACTGAGATTTGCTGACAATGGTTAAAATGCTTCTGCCTCGGCAAAGGAAACTGGCCCTACCAATTTAGTTTTCGCTGATTCTGCCAGTGAAGACGGCCAATTCGCTCCACCGCCCTATAATCTGTTAACTAGGCCCTGGACGCTGACACGCTTCCAGTCACCAGCTGGGCACTTGGTGCTGAAAGGCCTTCTGTTACGACCAGTTCCTCAGCTCGTCCATCCAAGTCACCACTCTCCAAGGCCAGCAGATGCGTACGGCCAATCCCACCTCGCCTCTTCTCTGCTCCAACTTGTGAACTTGGAAAAGAAAACAGCTCCCACATTTCTTACTGCACTATTTATTGGATGGGAGTTAGTTCATCAATCATGAGCATCTTTCTCTGAGAATCAGTTCCCAAGACAGACGAAATCTGATCCTTTTCTCCAGCACGGACATCGCTCACAAGGCCATAACCATCCACACAGCCTTGGTGATGCCTTCCAAATGTTCAATTAGCACTTTTCTGGTGGCCGTGATGCCCCAGAGGCCAAAAAATCCTAAAGGAAATTTAAATATTGAGCAGCCCTCCCCACGGCAGCGCCCCCTCCCTGCTCCTGACTCCCTGGGAGGCCACACTCACACAGCGAAGTGACACCTTTGTGCAGCTGCGGCCACACAACCTGTTCCAGGGTCTGGTGGCGCACCCTGGCTCCTGAAGTGGAGAAAGAGTGGGTAAGGGCACAAACAAAGAATTCTTGTATTTCTTAAGAAAATAAAGGAGAAATGCACTCTCTGATCCCCACTAAAACAAAAACCCTTACAGAAAAAAGCACCCTGCTCAGCTGCAGTGGGGTGAAAGGTTAACTGTGGACAGCGTGGTAATATAGAAGCGATTTCGGAGTTTTCTGGTGGGAATACTTAACAACCTAAGTATGTTTCCCCAGGAGGTCATCTATTATATTTTGTCCAATTTCTTCCTCCAAGAACTGAATCAATTCATGATGTAATGCCCAGGGGAGAACAATCTTCTGGAAAGAGAGTATCTTTCTGGGGACAAGGTTGAGGAAAACATCTTAATATTGTTACAGCTTTTGGCCTGGTGGAAACAGGCTTTGCCTGTGGATGGTGGAGCTAGAGCAGGAGCAGGGCAATGTCGCAGGGTCACAGGCCTCCAAACAGTTTGGGATATGCCTGAGATTGTTTTCTTCTCTTGGAGTAATACAGAGGCGTGGAAATCCACTTGGACATTTACGGGACAGCTGCAGGGTACCAGGCACAAGCTTCAGGGACTGGGCTGCAATTCTGCTTGTTCAGAGTGTTGGTGGTGGAAGGCAGACACAGCTCTGGCTTCTGGTTCAAACTGAGCTGCTTCTGGCTTCTCCCCGACTCCCGGTCCCCTCTCCACTCCCAGAGCCCTTTTGTAGCTATTGATTGCAATGGTTCCTCCAACTAGACTCTTGTAAGAACAGCCAACAAGTAACCAAACTGCCTGGCTTCCTTATGAAGTGTGGGGGATGGAGGGCGGCGCCTGTGGTTCAGTGAGTAGGGTGCCAGCTCCATATACCGAGGGTGGTGGGTTCGAAAACAGCCCCGGCCAAATTGCAACTAAAAATAGCCAGGTTTTGTGGTGGGCGCTTGTAGTCCCAGCTACTCAGGAGGCGGAGGCAAGAGAATTGTCTAAGCCCAAGAGCTGGAGGTTGCTGTGAGCTCTGATGCGACAGCGCTCTACCAAGGGCAACAAAGTGAGACTCTGTCTCTTAAAAAGTGGAAAAAAAAAAGTGAGGGGCTGGAAATACAATAAGCCACAGGCTGAGGGGGCCTCCAGCTGCACTGGTGGCAGCTGCCATGGGCTTCCAGGGATAGGAACATACAGGATTGTGTCTTTGAAGGGGGCTTTGTATGTTTTACCATTGTGTGTGGTTTGTAAAAACAAGAAAAAAAATGAAAAGTAGAGGGACAAAGCATAGAGTAAGAGTTATAAGCCAGTAGGCTACTTATTTACAGAAAGGTTGGGTAATTTGTCTCTGAGGGGAAGGAAAGCCACAGTGGGACTTAAGAGGCAATAATTTGATTGGAGAAGGTACATTATGTTTAAATCCCAAAATACATTTATTTAGGTTAAAAGGAAACTTTCAGCTCTCAAAGCATGAAAAAAAAATTTGGGCAAACCAGAGAGTTCAATTAGTCCTGTTACCCAAAGAAAGAACTCCACGGCTTGGCGCCTGTGGCTCAATCGGCTAAGGCGCCAGCCACGTACACCTAAGGTGGCGGGTTCGAATCCCCAGCCCAGGCCCGCCAAACAACAGTGATGGCTGCAACCAAAAAATGGCCGGGTGTTGTGGCGGGTGCCTGTGGTCCTAGCTACTTGGGAAGCGGAGGCAGGAGACTCGCTTGAGCCCAGGAGTTGGAGGTTGCCGTGAGCTGTGATGCCATGGCACTCTACCCAGGGGGATAGCTTAAGGTTCCATCTCAAAAAAAAAAAAAAGAAAAAGAAAGAACTCCACACATCCACCATATTTGAGTACTAAGAACTTAGAGCAACATTTGGAAGTTGCGAGGTAAGAGTCTGCTTTTTCCTGAGACCCTATTGCCTCTCCTTTCTCACACTGGCCTCTTGGCAGCCCAGGAGCCATGGACTATCCATTTACCCACTCGTGACAAAACACGGAAACCTAGACGCTCACTTCTGAAACTGACTCCTGCCCTGGACATGCCAGTCAGGTTAGTTTACAGGAATGTAGCCGAACTTCCCAGTGCTGGGGTGTGGAGTCTCTACATCACTGTGCAATCAGCGTTTCTGAGATGCAAGACGTGGGCAATGTTTCATCTGGAGTGTTTACTAGATGGGAAGTTAACAGCCAACGGAATTATCCGATGGCTTATTTCCATTCACACAGATGTTGTGTACTGCTCAGTAAAACAAGCGATGAAAGTTAGAATTTCATATTTTACAAGGAGGGCCTGCAAGGCGGGGGGCAGGTTGAAATCTTCACTACCATTCATTCTGAGAGGTAGATCACCTGGTCTCTACATTTGTTTTCAGTATTTCTCGGTTAAGACAGAAACTCGGAGCCTGTTCGTTATAGGTAATCATAAATTCAGTTATTATTGTTACTAATAATATTTTGTCAGGGTCATTTAGCACAACGGCACATTACGAAATGAATTACCTTGATGGTGCAGGAGACTGCCTCCCCACAGACCGGCGTGGGGGGAATACTTAACAACCTAAGTGGGGGGGACTGGAGTCAGTAAACAGTGTTACAGGCTGAGTCATAAAGGGGCCATTGATGCTTCTGGAGTGGATTCTTTGGGGTGGGGTCATAGAAGGCTACTATCAAGGGGGTTTTAGCATGCATTTGCTAGGTCTGATGTTCCTAGAATTCTCAGATTTTTAGTGGTCTCTAAATGTTTAAATACTTAAATTCAAGCATTTATCACTCTTCAGGGACCTCTGCAGAATTTATTTACATTTGGAGTTACTATCATCGGAGTTCATTTTTTAAATATTAGCCAAAGAAAAGAGAGTCTATTTAAAAGTATTACCACAAACGCAGTTCACTTAAGACAAATCTCCAACTTTTCAGAAAAAATGCCACCTGCAAGCTGTAAATATGTGCATTAATTTTCCCCCACAGTATTTGCTTTGGCTGTGACCTATCCCAATACACAGCTGAACAAGGGCTAAAAATTGTCAAACCAAATTCTTGTTTGAGAGCTGAACCCTCATGCTGCCAGTTTGAGAGAAACACACATCCAGGTTGAGGGAATATGTTTTGTTTGTTTTGGCTGTGACACAGGGCAGAACAGTTTCCATCCCTCCGAATGCATTCGAGAGAGTTTGAAATATTGCACAATAAAAGTCATTCATTATATCTGTCTCCTTCCCCTTCCAAAAACAAAAATGGCTGCCCAGTTCCAAAGCTACACAGGGGGCAGGAAGAAGGGAGGCAGAGGGTCACGGGAAATAGCCCAAGACTAACACCAGGGTTCTCAGGTTTGAGTCAGGGAATACTTCTGCAATCTTCATTCCCAGCAAACACCTAAAACAAGACAAGACTGGCTGCCTCAGAGTCTTGCTCTGTTATGAACAATTAGAAAATGGACACCCTGTGCTCTGCACACACTTCAAGCAGAAAATCTTACATTTCAGCGCCTAGCATCTGACCTAAACTTAGTTGAACCCCCAAATATACTTTTGCTCATTTTCTGTATAAAGTTTCATCTGTTTGACACCAATTTTTATAACGAAAAAATACATTTGAATCAGGCATTTGGAAGAACTGATTTTTGCAAACACCTGCTACTTACCAGTTCTTGGGTGTGGCCAAACTGAGAAGAAATTGACATTTACTTCTGCTTCCCAAGGAGAACCTGGGATATCAGGACACCAACACTGGAAATGCTGTTTGCTTTTCAAAGGCAAAAATAATAATGCCACCATCAAATCACTTCTATCCTAGATTATGAAACACTGCCAAAGTGGAAGAATTTTGTAAATCAAGTCTTAAGTGGATGAGTAAACCCATTAGAATAAAGAATGAGATGTAGGAAATGTATGTAATAGTCACGTTTAAATTTTAGGGTTTAAAAATTCACACATATACATTTAAGAATCTGGAACTTTAAAAAATGCCAGCTGTTTGCATCCGTGTAGGCCACTTTTTAATCACAAAATGTAAATTGAACCATTTAGGCAATTTGTGCCTCCAACTGGACAGTGGAAATTTTGTGATGAAATCCCAACCTACGGCTTAGAAAAGGCCACATTTTTCTTTAATGTGCCTGGTCTCTTATTTCTCTATTCATGTAAGTGATACAGGGCTTAAAGCATTAAAAAAAAACAAAACAGCAGGTCGGTGGGATCACGCCTATGGTTCATCTTCTAAGGGTACATGTGAACCTTTCTAAATGTAGAATACAAATGTCTTAACTTGATAACTAAGAAAATGACATGAAGGTTATGTTAACCAGTTTGATGAAAATATTTTGGATTGTATATAAAAACAGCACACTGTACCCCATGACTGCATTAATGTACACAGCTATGATTAATAAAAAAAAGAAAAAAATCAGCATTGCACCCCACATATGCATGAATGGATTCATGATCTGTATTTGACTGAATAAAATTAAAATAAATAAATAAATAAACCCAGCAACTTTCTAAAAAGTACTTGCTTGCCAATTTTCTAAAAATTTCCAAAAACATTACTAATAAATTGTTACATTCCCAATTTAAGAAAATAAATTAAATTGAAGGTTTAAGATGTGAAACAAAAGTATGTTATCAGTTGAATGGCAATAATTACTCATCTCTCATTCTGGTATGTGCAGTTTGTCCTAATTTCATAAAACACAGAAAAGCATCAAATAATGTACAAAAAGGAACACCCCAGTACGATACCAGATGAACTTGGTTAGGCCATGATACACTGGCAATTAGTTCATTCGAGAGCCAAATAAAGGCCATGAAATAATCCTCAAATACATTTAAAACCCAAGGGTGGGGGAAACCTTCTTCTTTTTAAATGTACCATTATTTGTTGTAATTTCATCATTTTATCCCAATTCCACTCAGTTGATCTAGGAACCCCGCGTCAAACCCATGCTCTGTCTCCAGATGTTGTTTAGAGGTTAGAATGTAATGGAAGGTAAGAAAAAATACCTCAGAAGGATAGTCGGCCTGTATTGCCTCATCTCGGTACCATGAATAACACATTTTTAAATCATTATTAAGTAACAGGGAAAGGGCATTTTGAATGGAATGTGCCTTTTGGATCTCCATTCCTTTCCAACTTTTTTTAGTGAATTTTGCCTGAGTAGCACTTTTTTTAGCAAGAAACAAAACAAACTTACCTGATCTGCAGTTGCTGCTCCCTGGTAGGACCTGGTAGGTCTGGGGATCCCCTTCTAACCGCGTCCTGTGCTGGGATTCCACCTTGGAGAAATCTGAGCATCTTTAAGGCAGCGTTCATACTTAGAAATTACCACCTGGCACAGACTCCTTGTTAAATAACTGGCGAATGTCTTCAAGAACCCATGATCTGCCTGCCTTGAACGACCTGGGGCAGGGAAATTTTCCCATGCTAATAATTCTCAAATGCTGAAGTTACTTTCTGAGTAAGGAGAGTGACAATTTTTTTTGGAGTCTTACTCTGTTGCCTTGAATAGAGTGCCGTGGCATCAGCGTAGCTCACAGCAACCTCAAAGTCTTGGTCTCAAGTGATCCTCTTGCCTCAGCCTTCAAGAAGCTGGGACCATAAGCGTGCTCCCACCAAGCACAGCTACTTTTTTCTATTTTTTAGTAGAGATGTGGTCTTGCTCAGGCTGGTCTTGAACTTCTGAGCTCAAGCAATCTAGCTGCCTCGGCCTCCCAGAATACAGTGATTGCAGGTGTGAGCCACTGTGTCCGGCCAAGAGTGACAAATCTTAATACTTATACTAAACCAAACTATAATAAAAATCTCAATTTATGGAAATGATGGGGCTTTTAGATACTTTTTAGCCAATTTAATTTTAAACCTTATATTCACCCTTGCTTTATTTTCTGTTCTAGAATACAGTGTCTAAAAGAGATTTCTTGATGACTGAATCTTTCAATGACTCAGGGTCACAATTTTACATCACGACTTCAAGATTAGACTGAGCAAGAGCAAGACCCTATCTCTATAAAAAATAGAAAAACTAGCCATAGGTGGTGGCAGGTACTTATAATGCCAGCTACTTAGGAGACTGAGGCAAGAGGCGCTCTTGATCGCGAGAGTTTGAGGTTGCTGTGAGCTGTGATGACACCAAGGCACTCTAGCCTGGGGGACAGAGTGAGACTCTGCCTCAAATATAAAACAAACAGAAAAAGACAAGAAAAAGACAAGCCACAGACTAGGAACAAATATTTGCAAGAAACACATTCAATAAAGGACTTTTATCTAATCAGGCATCCTCAAACTACAGCCCTCCAAGGACATTTATCCGGCCCACCGGGTGTTTTTGCCACTGCTGCCTGTCCTGCTTAGCAGCCGACTCATCCCAGGGCCCGCAGTCCGGCCCTCCAACGGTCTGAGGAACAGTGAACTGGCCCCTGTTTAAAAAGTTTGAGGACCCCTGATCTAAATACACACAGATTCTCTCAAGTCAATAGTAAGACAACTCTAATAATAACCACACACACAAAAAAACACGGCGATTAGACATCTCAGCAAGGAAAATATAAGGATGGAAATAAGGACAGGAAACACGTTCAAGGTCATTAGGGAACTATAAATAAAAAAATCACAGTAAGACCTCGCCACACACATGCTAGAATGGCTCTTGGAAAGAGACTCATGACATCAGACGCTGGTAAACACATGAAACAAACCTTCACGAGTGGCTGATGGGAATGCAAAATTGCGTGGCCACTGTGGAAAAATCTGGCAGTTTCTTAAAAAAGTAAACATATTTCAACCATACATCCCAGAACCCCACCTCTAGGTAGTTATCCAAGATAAGTGAAAATATGTCTATAAAAAAAGATCCATATGTGAATGTTTACAGCAGCTTTATTCATAATAGCCCAAACCCAGAATCAATCCAAATATCAAGAGGTGAATGGATACACTGGCACACCTATAAAATGTAATACCACTCAGTGACAAACTGGTATCAACCACCTACAGCACACAACACAGAGGACCCTCAAATACATTATGCTAAGTTGAAAAAGCCAGGCACAAAAGGACGTGTATGACATGATCCCATTTTTATGACATTCTGCAAAACAGAATTACAGAGATATAAAATCAGACCATCAGTTGCGCCTACGTGGGCCTGGGCGGAGGGAACTGAGTATAAAGAGGCAGGAGGAAACGTTTGGGGATGATGGAAAATTCTCTTACTTAACTGTTAAGAGGCACCGCTTACATGACTGTATACATTTGCAAAAATTCAAACTGTAGTCTTAAAAAAAGTGAACTTGATCATAGGCTTATCATACCTCAGTAAACTTGACAAAGTATAGCTCTTTCAAGCTAATACATGAACCAGGCGTTACTAACCCTTTCCTCCTTGTTACGCCAGCTCTAAGACTCAGGCATCGAGACCGTGACTTTTGTGGAAGTAGGGGCAGCCAGAGAAGGTAGAAGCACAGTGGCCTTAAGGGGTAGGAGAGAATGAGAAGCAGAAAGAGGGCAAGGATGGGAGGATGCTTGTAAGGGAAATTTACCAGTTAAAAGCTACAGAAGAGAATTTATCTTATAGACATTTTCAACAAGTCCAGTATGGCTTCTTATTTGCTATAATATAAAAATATTGCTGTAATTTTCCATACCAAAAGCTGGAGATGACTCAAATCCATTATTAAGGAAATGGCTACCGTCTTTACAGGTATCCAAGTGTGCACTTCTATGCAGGGGTTTAAAACACCAAGGTAGCACTAAGGGTGAATAATGAGACTGAAGGATACTCATGATTATCTTGTGGAATAATATAAAATAAATAATAAAGAAAGGTCTCAGAATGGCACATATTCTAGTAGAAAATAATAAGACAGGCTCAGTGCCTGTGGCTCAAGTGGCTAAGGCACCAGCCACATACAACTAAGGTGGCGAGTTCGAATCCAGCCCGGACCCGCCAAACAATGATGGCTGCAACCAAAAAATGGCCGGGCGCTGTGGCAGGTGCCTGTGGTCCCAGCTACTTGGGAGGCTGAGGCAAGAGACTCGCTTGAGCCCAGGAGTTGGAGGTTGCTGCGAGCTGTGATGCCATGGCACTCTACCCAGGGGGACAGCTTGAGGCTCCATCTCAAAAAAAAGAAAATAACAAGACGATATACTCTTGTTTGCATAAGGTCTGGAACATGCATAGGGAGGAACGTTTGGCTGAATGATGTTTGTGAGAGGTGCAGAAAAGCAACACTTGCATTTATTCTACTTTTAAATGTTGTACAGTTCTCGTATTTTTTGTCCCCAACAACCGCATATAATTTTTGTGATAAAAATGGATAAAAACAGAGGGAAGCTTAGGCAGCAGCAGCTGAGCGTGGCCTAGGCTTGTAGGTGATGCAGAGAAGGAAAAACTTCAGATGTCGTGCTGCCATCTTCTGGACGAATTGAGAATCTACAGAACAGAAACATCATGTTAAGTAGAAGAAAAGTCTAAGGCAAGCCATCCAGGGCTGGTTACTTACTGCAGGAAAACAGACAGGGTAGCAGAAGGACGATTTGAGGTCAAGTGTGTGATTTAACCATTAATGAAAAGAAACTGAAAAGACAAGCAAGCATGATCAGACAAGCATGATGAACTTCCCACGAATCTCAGACAAATGAAAACTGGGGGATAAAACTCTTAAATCGCTTGGATTTTTCAGATCTGCTCTTTTAAGGAAGAAGGTTTTGTTTTGTATTATGTATTATGTATTATGTATGATTATGTATTATGTATGATTAACCAGCAAAATATTTATAATGGAACATTTGGAAACTAACAGAACTTGTAACATTTGTAATTTTAACTACTGCTAGAAATGAGAATGATTGTGCATCTGGAAAAAACCAGGTCAAAATCACAGATCAGAATATTTCCCTCATTCTCATTAGTGCTTTTTGAGAAATGAAACAAAACACGGGAAACTCTAAAAATTCAAATACAGTTGACATCACCTATCATTAGACAGTAAAAAGGTGAAGAATCATGCTCCATAGCTCTTAGCTGTCTTGTTAAAGAAATGCACAAATTAAAAAACAAAAACCTAAGCCCTCCAAACAGCTTGAGGTTCTGAAAGGTTTTTTTCCTTTTTTTTTAAAAAAAAGAAAAATTCCCCAAACCAAAAAGCTTCAGAAGCAGCTCATTAGATTCTTTGGTTTGTTTTTAATGGCACTGACATGCCAACCACACCAAACTGTAACTATAAATGGGAAAAATGTCCATTAATAATTTACATGGCATGATAAAAGTATTTTTAAAACAATCCACCCTTGAGCAGAAGAAATCGGGGATCACTTTGAGTGTTAATGTAAAATACATTAGTCTTTAGCAGCAGGAGTTCCAGACCCGCCGGTGCCAAGAAGGTAACAAATAGTCTCTATCTAAAGAGGGGAAATGGGCGCTCAGCGGGAGCTTTCTTCCCTGGTGTGTTATTTATAGAGAGCTCTATTTGTTAACATGTTTCTGCTATCATGGAGAGGGAAAGTTTAATGATTTAAAGGATTTCCAAGACAATTGTTTAATGATATAAGGATTTATACACATTCACGAAATCCCAACATATAGCGATTTAGATTTGCAAACGGCTATCACCAAAACAGCCATTGGAGATCCTGCAAAAACTTAACCAGAGAAACCCAGACAAGGAAGGGACAGTACCAGACCTGACAAAATAAAAAGCTAGAACCGCTTAGAAGCCAGGCTGTTAAATCGGTGACCTGCCCAGCTTCACGTTAGTAAACTAAATTTTTAGGGTCTCCTTAAGTGAGTTTCTGGTTTTCACGTTTTTTGTGGAAGATCGTGAATTAAATCTTAAATTGTCTGTGACTAATCAGAATTATCTGGGAAGCCAACCTTTAACCAAACTGTTATATTTTTGCCCCAAACCCAATTCTTCCATATACAGCCAACAAAGCATACAGGAATTTTTTTTTTGAAGGAAAAAAATGGCCTCACATTAAAATTACATGTTCATTTATAAGGACGGATTTATAAAATTTTGTTTATTGACATAATTTTCTGAAATCTCATGTTCAGAATTTAACTATTAAAATTAAAAAATGTCATTTGAGACGGATAAAGCAAGTCACTGGAAATTGTCTTTAAATTTAACCAAAAGGAAAACGAGCTTCATAATTTCCATTTCCCCTAGTTTTCAAAAAAAATTAACCAGTTTTTTTGCCATATTTCATAAGAAATACACATCTGACTCCACTTTTAAAAATGTATATTACCTTTAATTTTCATAAAGTTCTACTAATTATATCGATTTTTTGGTAAAAATCAAAAAACCCCTCAACCCTCTGATCCAGATAAAATCAGTCCATTCTAAAAGATGCTTTTACAACAACGTGTCAACTTTCAGTGATAAACATGGACTTAAATGTATAGGTCCTTAAGAAAATAGGACTCTATAAAAATTCAGAAACATTGCTGGGTCTAGAAACAATCACTTCAGCCAAAGGGTCATAAAGCATTCACTTTCTGGAGGACGAGGGTGTATTTCATAGAATATTTTCTTTCTGAATGATGGAGAAATTTATTTCTGCTTAAAAGTAGGTTCAACTCAAATGATCTGATTTTTGGAAACTTTTGTTTAATGAATTTCAAACTTTTAAAACACTGAAGTTGAACAAAGGGTGGGAGTTGGATGAAATCTTTCCAGCATAGGTGTTACCTTCTCTCTCACCAAATGCCAGGGAGGAAGGGTCAATTCCCGCTGGGGTCTCCGCTCTGAGCCAAGTCCATTAGAGAGGGTCCTTCCTCTTCACTGACAGGGGTTCTTCTCCTGCAGCGTTTTGACTGGGTGGAGGTTTTAGCATTTTCAAGTGTAGAAGTACAGAAGCTCTTCCTCCTCTTACCAGGTAAAGCAGAAGAATCAGCTGCAGGGCCCTGGATAGTTTCGGGATCGGAGAAAGAAGGTGCCAGGCGCAGTTTTTGACCGGAGGGCACGGCATCCTTTCTGGGAGACAGAGTTTCCCAGCCCGTGCTGTCCAATGTACATATTGTTCTCCTCTTGGTATTTCGGGAAGCGGCAGGACAAGGAAGTGGGATCCATACAAGCCCTTCGTTCTCTGAATCTTTCTGCAACCTTGTGCTCCGTCGTACTCTGGTTTCACTTTTTGTTCTCTCGAAGGTCTGCTCGATGGCATCAGATAAATCTTTATACAGTTCAGAATTCTCTATACTAATTTCTGCAGAGCTGCCTACGTGGTGGGAAGGTCTGGGCGTTGTGTTTTCTTCCCCATGTAAACCCCGACCGTCAGAATGACATGAAGAGTACCTTCTGTGTTTCCTCTCTCTACAATTCATACCGCTGCTACTTTGTGCACATTTGCTTCCCAGATCCTCGTTTTGGCTTTTAGAGTCTTTCTTCTGTTCAGTGAGGGCATCTTCTGCACAATTCGATTCTTTCTGTGTGTCAGGCAGGAAGCGTCTGTGCTGAGGTCCCCCCTCCACCGCTACTAAGCAGTCATCTTGTTTTTCACACTTTAAATCTTCCCACATTTTAAACCTTTGACAAAGGGTTTCCGGGTTCTGACCAGCGGCAGCAAATTCTTGACCCCGTGTGATAAAATCAAGTTCTGGATCATCTGGTGCAGCCTGTTCGTCAGTCCCAGACACACAAGGAATGTGAGTCTCAGTCCCAGTTTTGGGCTCAGTTTTACTTTCCAACGTATTTTCTGCTTTGGGGAGATTTTTATTTTCATCATTTGTATTTGGACTTTCATCAGAAGGCGCGTTATCAAGTAAGGAAGACCTTTCAATGGAAGAGCAGAATTCAGAAACAACATGTTTACCAAAGCCTTGATTCAGATGCAAATCTTCCAGGTTCTGAGGCAAAAGACTGATTCTTCTAACCGGATTTTTAGCTATTTTAACTTCTTCAAGTTTACCATGTGAGTTGAAGTCATCTATGAGATATACAAGTAAATTTAAGTCCAATTAAAATGTAACAATGGAAATAAACCTTACTTTTAAATAAATAAACAGGAGCCCTGTTCTGTTGTTTTAAGCTTTGAAAATCACAAGACATGTTATTACACTGTCCTTGTCCCCATCTGTCATCCTCCTCCTCTCTTAGCTGCTCTCCAACCCACAGGTTAAGAAAATAGGTATTTAATGCTTGAATTAGTGAGCACATAACCTCAGGCCGTGATAAGGAGAACGGTGTCTAAAATCGCTTTCTCCATTCTAACACTGCACATTACAAGCCTTTAACATGAGGCCACACTTCCTATTTCCCTGAAAACAGGCAACATTGGTATCACTGTATCTACTGAAATAGAACAGAGGAATTTGGGATTTGGAGTAATTTAAGGGCTTAGTAGCTATGAGGGCACGCCTGACGACATGCAGGTCTCATGCCCTCAGTTAAAAATTACTATAAAGTGCACTGTCCTCTCAAGTATAACCACGGTTCAATATTCTAAAAACCTATCCCTTATTCCTCAATCTTTGATTAAACTACATCCTCTGGGAAGACAGCCCAGAGCCTTTCATTTGCTTCTGACACATCAGAGGTGGAAAAAAAAACATCCTCAACTCTGGGTTGTTCAGACTGGTAGTAACACAGCGCAGATGAATGCAGGCCTTACGAATTCTCTGCCTGTACTATTAGATGCCATCGCTTTTGCTATCTCAGATAATCATGGTTTTCACGTGGCCAGTCAAATGGCTATTTAAAAGTATTTTAACAAAATAGCAAGGGAAAATAGACAAATAGAAAGTTTCAATTTGAAAACATATCCATGATTAGGGTACTTAAAAAAATCATGCACTTTATGTAAAGTCAGAGGTTAACGCTAGTTAGGTACACTTAGTGACAACCAACGTATCTTTATACTTTTATGCAGCTTTAAAAACTGGGCTTTTTATACAGCTCTAGAAATGGGCACTTAAGTATTTTTTTGTAAAATTCATCATATTAGGGAAGGTAAAGGAGAGCCAGGGAGGTGTTCAGAAAGGAAGTAACTAAATTGATTTCTTTTTTTTTCGAGACAGAGTCTCATTATGTCACTCTCAGTAGAGTGCCCTTGTGTCACAGCTCACAGCCAACCTCAAGCTCTTGGGCTTAAGCAATTCTCTTGCCTCAGCCTCCCAAGTAGCTGGACTATATTCAGGAGCCCACTACAATGCCTAGATGTTTTTTTTTGTAGTTGTCATTGTTGTTTAGCAGGCCTGGGCTGGGCTTGAACCCACTAAGCTACGGGCACAGAGCCACTAACTAAATTGCTTTAAATCAGTGGTTCTCAACCTTCCTAATGCTGTCACCCTTTAATACAGTTCCTGATGTTGTGGTGACCCCCAAACATAATATCACTTTCATTGTTACTTGAAATAATAATTATTCAACATCAGGAACTGTATTAAAGGGTCGCAGAATTAGGAATGTTGAGAAACACTGCTTTAAACACAATAACGGAAGAGCGGCGTGGACGGAACGTTTTGGGGTCAAA
>CAUYQV010041264.1:0-20059 GCA_963574575.1 Galagoides demidoff
ATGGCCGGGCGTTGTGGCGGGCGCCTGTGGTCCCAGCTACTTGGGAGGCAGAGGCAGGAGACTCGCTTGAGCCCAGGAGTTGAAGGTTGCTATGAGCTGTGATGCCATGGCACTCTACCCAGGGGGATAGCTTGAGGCTCCATCTCAAAAAAAAAAAAAAAAAAAAAAAAGAAGCTAAAAAGCCAGTGAATGAACCACCACGGTGTCTTCCTCAGGAGAAATCGCAGATACAGAAGGATCTGTGGAGGATTGAAGATGTCATCGCAGGCCTGAGTACAAATAAGGAGAACTTCAGAATCCTAGTAGAATCAGTCAAAAATCCAGGTAAGTGGCCATCTTCCTGGGTAGGGGAACATAGAAAGGGAGGTATCTGGGGCCAGAACTCAGGTGGGTGGGATGGCCCTGGGGGGTGGGGCGGCTGGATCTTCGTGGTGCTAAATCACACCACTTAACCTCCAAGGCAGAGGATCTTTGTTCCATCCATACTTTCCTTCCCTCCACACCCCTTAGAAAGGAAGACGGTGCCTTTGTTTCTTCATCCGCCTGTGCCTTCACTCTCAACTGCCGAGAGCAAGCCACCCCCGCAGCCCAGCCCTCCCACCAGCCCTGTGCGGACCCCTCTGGAGGTTCGACTCTTCCCTCAGCTACAACCCTACGTGCCCTACCGACCTCACCCACCCCAGCTGAGGAAAGTGACATCCCCCCTTCAGTCACCGACAAAGACGAAGCCCAAAGTTGTAAGTAGTAACGACTGGGAGCTGAGTGCCATATAATTGTCTTCTTTGCCCTCAGATCAGCTGCTCCAGGGAGAGAGACTCTTGGGAAAACTTGGAGATGAAACCAAGCAAAGTCCTAAGGAGTCCTGAGTCATGAGCCAGTTATAAAGTAGTACCATATATTTACCTGCTGTTTTGCCTTAGACTCTCAGAACTGGAAGGGCCCTGTCCCCCTCCATTTTACAGGGACCGTGCTGAGTAGGGTGAAATTTATGACCTGTACTGTGCACAGAAATGTGTGGCTGATGAGGAAGCTTCCCTGCACAGGCCTCTCTGGAAATCTACTGAGGGCTCTTGTGCAGTTGCACAAGGCTGTGGGCAGTGAGCTCATTCCAGTGGAAAAGTTTGCTTCCCTTCATCTGCTGATGAGCCCTGTGCTGGGTGGTCAGGATACTTGTGATCTTTACAGTGACCTCATAGAGTAAGAAGGGCAGTATCCTTATCCCAGAGATAAGAAAATTAAGACCCCAAGTTGTTGAAATTTACTCAAGGCGTCCATGTTAATTACTGGATCCAAGCATATCTTCTGGCCATTCTGTCTTATTCTGAGTCATCTGTCACCTATTTGGAGCTTCAGTCCCAGGTCAGGTCTGTGGGTCATGTAGTTACCTGGGCTAACACCTTGGTTTGCCTGGCCTAGAGCTGGAGACACATGGGACTTTGAAGAGATAGAAGATGCAGCCAGGTGCTGTGATAGCTCACTTCTACAGAGCCAGGCCAGCCTTGGCTAGAGGACATGGAGAGTCTGGTCCAAGTGTAGGGAAGCCATCCAGAGAGGACCATGGAATAGGGGCCTCCAGATTTTTGCCAGCAAAGGCTTGGAAGGAGCCTTGCTGAGATGCTATTTGTGTCCTAGACCTCAGGTGAGATTGGTTTACAGTGTGGGGTAAAATGTGTTCTTGTACCTTGATCCTCACCATCCACCTTCCGCCATGGCTCAGGTCCCAGAACTAAACCCAGGGTATGGTAACCCATGTCCTAAACCCATGTCCCAGACAGAGAGTTACTATGAATTTCTCCAGCTTGCGATCTCCTTCCTAATCCCAGATCTAAGAGGCAGACTAGAGAGGAAGTAAACCATGAAGTATACCAACTGCAAAAGAGGAAGTGAGATGTACCCAAAGAGCAGGCATATCTGGGCAGACAGCTGCTGACTTAGAGCAGATGCTGCCAGCTGGGACAAGGAGCAGAGGGAGAAGGTGCTGGCCCAGGAGCTGGAACACCTAGGTTCAAGTCCTTGTTCTTTCATTGTGTCCTTGGGTAAATTTCCACCGCCTCTCTGAGACGCCTCACTTTGCCTTGTGCAGATGGTCACAGAGGCTCAGGGGCTCCTTTGTGGTTCTCGGGCTTTTTCAACTTGGATAGGCACCCAGACACCAGGGGATCTCTCTCTTCTTCTCAAAATATTAAATACATACAGTTTTACCATTTGTTGTTGTTGTTTACTTGTTCTTAACATTCATGTTTGAGAAACAGTAATATCCATCCTGAAGATGGTGTTAAACAGGAACTTATAGTTTAACAAATAATAATAATAAAGAGATCACAGACCGAGAAATAGAGCTTTGCTAGAGACCAGGAGAAGCCTGGGGTTTCCTCCCCAGTCTAGGCTGCTTCCATTCTGCCAGAAATGACCATTATCTTGACTTTTTAAGTAATAATTCCCTCCCCCTTTTTTTTATTAGTTGTACTACATATGTTGGCTTACTGAATACTGTAATTATGCTGGTATATAATTCTATACTTTCTTGTATCTCGCATCTTTTCTTCAACATTATGTTTGTGAGATTTATCCACACCATTGCATGTACCTATAGTTCTTTCCTTTTTATTTGACTTGTTTTGTTGAATTTACTTCCGTTTTTTTTTTATTAGATAGTACTCTCAAAGGGTACAAAAATGAAAGATATTAAAAGGTGTAAAATAAAATGTCTCCCTCCCACCATCTGTCTCCAGACATTCTATTCTCTTCAAAGGCAATCAGTGTTTTGTGTTTGTCTATCTGGGGAGCTTTTGAGAAATTGGAGGTTCTGATGTCTTGTTGGAGTTGGAAACTGCTGATCCTCAGAGAACAGTGGGTGCCATAGGCAGACGGCCTAACTTTTATACATCAATGAGTGTGTTACTTTAAAAGAATGCTGATAAACCTTTGCCAGGCAAACTTTTGGTGCCCTCTCCTGAACTCTGCAAAATTCCGAAAAACAAAGCCAAATTAGACTAAAAGGGAGTTTAGGAGGAGGAAGACGTGATGGTCATTAGTCCCAGGAGTGGGTGTTCATGGCGATCAGGGGCCAGTCTATTGATGTGTAGAGGAACCACAGCCCTCAGAGAGCATTGTGGACATTGTGGACAGGCAGTTTCAAGGAAAATAGTTACATTCATCACAGTCTAGGGAGTGGGCCCTGTGGTAGGCAATGAGTCATTCATCTTGACTGCCCGTTCTGTCTGAGTCAGGAAGGAGGAAATATTTTATAACTATGCACATTTCTGAAGGAAGGGGTAGGAGAGTGTAGACTCTGTCCTTGCTCCTCAGCCTGATGAAGGTTCAGTGAGGGCAGGGCCAGTGAGCTGGCTCGGGTTAAGCACAGGGGGCTTTTCCCACTTGTGTCACTCTGAGACTCAGTGAACACTGATATTTGTTCCCCAGATGGGGGTTGCTGTCATAAACTTAGGGGTAAGTGCAGAGTTAGCAGCCTGCCTCCCCCATGATGCTTTTTGATTTAGGAGAATAAGCAGTTCTGCACAGTGCCAGTATCATGGCACCAGGAAACCTGAGTTCTAGATTTGGGGACAGAGCATATAGAGGTGACACTTTGAAAAAAAAAAAGTCTGAATCAAAGGGAAGAATAGAGATGGAGCAGAGGTGCCTCCCCTTGTCATAGCATCTCTAGGGAAAGCATTAGAGCTCCTTGGATGAGGTTCCAAAGTGGCCTCCTCCTGCTCTTTGGGGCACCACTGTGGCAGTCTTCAGCTCACACTAGGCACTGGTTGTGGTTCTCTTTCTGAGCAGGAAGATGAGGCACCTCCCAGGCCCCCACTCCCCGAACTCTACAGCCCAGAGGACCAGCCCCCGGCCGTGCCACCTCTGCCAAGAGAGGCCACCATCATCCGGCACACTTCTGTGCGGGGCCTCAAGCGGCAGTCAGATGAGAGGAAGCGAGACCGGGAGCTGGGGCAGTGTGTGAACGGGGACTCGAAGGTGAGCAGGGAGGGAGGGCCCTGCTAAGAGGGAGGGTCACGTGATACCAGGCATGCGTGATCACCTGCAACTCTGGCCACAGGTGGAGCTCCGTTCATACGTTAGTGAGCCTGAGCTGGCAACCCTCAGCGGAGACATGGCCCACTCCTCCCTGGGACTTGTGGGCCCTGAGAACAGGTACCAGACGCTGCCAGGCAGAGGTAAGGCAGGGCCCTCCATGGGGAACCCATCACTACCCACACTGCTTCCAACCCTCAGCCTGGTACCTTGTACCCTTCTTCTACAGCTTGGGCCTAGGTGTGGGAGTGGTTGCTAGGGGGCTCTGGGCTACTGGAAGGGAGGACCTGGCCCACTTTCCTCTGACCCACATCCTGATTTTCTTCCTTGGTTTTTTTGTTTGTTTTTGTTGCCCTCGGTAGAGTGCTGTGGCATCATAGCTCACAACAACCTCAAACTCTTGGGCTCACACAATTCTCTTGCCTCAGCCTCCAAGTAGTTGGGAGCCAACCACCACAGTGCCTGGCTATTTTTAGAGACAAGGTCTCACTCTGGCTCAGGCTGATCTTGAACCTGTGAACTCAAGCAATCCACCCACCTCGGCCTCCCAGAGTGCTAGGATTACAGGCATCAGCCACCATGCCCAGCTCATCCCTTCCTCATTTGTTATATCTGTCTCTAGATACAAAGATAGTAGCAAGTACTACAAAGCCCTGCCCTGTTTAAGCACTTTATATATACCTAATATTCACAGTGGTCCTGTGAAGAAAGTCCTATATTACTCCCATGGTTTTTTGTTTTGAAACATAGTTTTAATCTATGCCCTGGGTGGAGTACCTGGCATCCTAGTTCATAATAACCTCAAACTCTTGGGCTCAGGCAATCCCCTTTCCTCAGCCTCCTAAGTAGCTGGAACTATAGGCACCTGCCACAATGCCTGTCTTGTTTTTCTGTTTTTAATAGATACGGGGTCTCGCTCAGGCTGGTCTCAAACTCCTGAGCCCAAGTGATCCACCTGCCTCAGCCTTCCAGAGTGCTAGTATTACAGGCATGAGCTACCACACATAGCCTTATCCCCATAGTAGAGATAAGGAAACTAAAGCTCAGAGAAATTAAATGATTTGCCATTAGTTGATCAATAATGAAGCTAGAAGATAATCCCCATGCCCTGGCTCTAGAGTCAGCCTCTAGTCACCACCCTTTAGGCTGGGGTGGCTGGTGACTACCACCAGCTTGGCCATTTCAGGCCTTTCAGGGGGACTTTCCCTCTTGTGTCACTCTGAGACTCAGTGAGTACTGTCTTTAAACACTTTCTCCTCAGTTGGGCTTCCTTCTCACTATTGTCTCTTATCCTGAGTTGGGTACTGCAGGATGTATACGAGTGCGTTAGGAGGAAGAGGGATGAAGGACACAGTCACCCCTCTAGACTGTCCACCTGCCAAGCATCCTGGGTATTCTGGATGGAAGGGAAGCCTAGGGCACTCCAGAGATCTGCAGGCACCCTGTCCCCCATAGAGACAGAGGGCACCCCTGGGCTGGCCCCCCCATCCTCTACCTAGGTTCTTATTCTTCCAGGTTCTGGAGAGGAAGAAGAGAAAGCAGATTGGGTTGTTGGCTGGGACCTCTCACAGGAATGGGAGGTTATTAAGGAGAAGCACAGTGCCTGTGTACCCCACCGCAGATAAGCTCTCAATTCTCTTTCCTAAGGTCTCTCGGGGTCCACGTCAAGGCTCCAGCAGTCCTCCACCATTGCTCCCTACGTCACACTCCGGAGGGGTCTAAATGCTGAAAGCAGCAAGGTGACCTTTCCTGTGAGTAGCCTGGAGCTGTCGGGGAGCTTGCTGCCTCACCCCGCGCTCAGTGGGTGGGGCTCTGAGTGCACAGTGCCTGGTGATCCTGGGAGCCCTGGGGATGGCCTCTGTGGTGACCTCAGCCCCTCTCGGGCTGAGGGTCTCTGTCACTTATTGCCCATTAAGAAGGATATCTTGCTGTTCCCTCCATTTCCTGAAGACCTCCTCCCTCCTTCCTCTAGCCTGTCAGAGTCATAGGATGGAGCTTAAATTTGCACCCTGGGTTCTGACCTCATCACATGCTGCCTGTGAGCCCAGCGGACAGGTTTGGGCCTCAGTGTCCACATCTGTGGAATGGGGTGCTGCTCAGAAAGCTCATGAGGGCGGACATTGTGGTGCTTAGAGGAAGTGGTTCTCTGCGGCCAAGAGGAGCCTCCCTGGAGTGTGTGTGCATTTTAGTGTGAATGAGTGAGAGACAAAGAACAGGGAGGAAGCCGGCAGGTGGGTGCCCTCTGGGGTCCCAGCCTCACTGCTCTATGTGTCTCTCGCCTTCGTCCTCAGAGACCCAAGAGTGCCTTGGAGCGCCTGTACTCAGGGGACCACCAGCGGGGCAAGATGAGCGCAGAAGAACAGCTTGAGCGCATGAAGCGACACCAGAAGGCCCTGGTCCGGGAGCGCAAGAGGACACTGAGCCAAGGAGAGAGGACAGGCCTGCCCTCGTCCCGCTACCTCAGCCAGCCACTCCCCGGAGATATCGGCTCAGTATGTTAGGAGGGGCCAGGCAGGCGGGCACAAAGCTTCCCTTCAGAGCTAATCAGAGCTCCCCAAGGGCCCCAAACACAAGCGTGCCAGACCCTGAGCAAGTGTTCGTGCACCTTGATGGTTCAGAGAACACCCCATGGAACTGTTTGTCCACCATCCAGGCCACATGTGTGACCTGGTCAGAAGGTGACTCAGAATCAGAGCAGGAGTCAGGATCTCACGACAGAGCCCTAGGAGCCAGGAAAATCAGTCAGTCAGTCTTCCAAGGCAAGCTTAAGAGGGGTCTTTGCAGGCTTTCCAAGTCTCTCAGTTGACTTAAGGACTTGGCAATTCAGGGTTCAGGGGCGAGAGGACGATGGTGATGTGGTTTGATGAGGAGAAGCACAAGTAAACTGACCAGCCTTCCAACCCTGCAAGCACGTGCTCTGTGGGGCAGTGGAGCACAGGTTTGTGCCCATACCCTGAGAGCTGGTGGTCTCCCATAGCTCATGGTGCTGAGGCCCCAGGGTGCCCAGGAGAGCTGGGGAAGCTGCCCATGGTCGCACTTCATGGTGCTGCGTGCTGTCCACGGTTGCCTTAGGTCCCTTTTGAAAATGCTCCATTTGATTTTTTCCTGTTGTTTGAAGTTGTATATATCCCTAAACCTCTGGCCTGACTGTTCTTTCCCTAATTCATTGCACAAGCTCTTTTGCTTTTAGTGTTACTGCTCATTGCCTCTCTAATCCTGCCTGATTGTGTTTACAGAAGCTTCTGGTTTGTACTGAACATTCTCTAACTGGCCTGTGCTATTTGTTACCAGGCTTGTAATAGTGGCTCTGTCTCCATAGCCTCGCGAGCATCCCCAAAGTGACTCACCTTCCTGCTGCCCTCCTTCATGCAGGCCTACTGACTGGTAACCCACTCGTCCCAAAAGCCTCCTCACAAGCCTGAACAACCTGCTGTCTGAGACCCACAGTCATTGGCAGAGGTCTGGGCACTGTGAATTTATCAAACATATGCCTACAACTGGACAGTAGGCACAGACTTCAGAGATTGCATGTTTGATCTACCAAGGTTGAGGTGGTTTGGTTTTAATTCCTCTAGTCCAGGCCAGGCATGGTGGTTCACACCAGTAATCCTAACACTTTGGGAGGCCAATGCAGGAAGATTGGTTGAGGTCAGGAGTTCGGTACCTGCTTGAGCAACCTAGGGAGATTTATTTTTAATACAATAAAATTAGCCAGGCATTGTGGCACCTGTACTCCCAGCTATTCTGGAGGTGAAGGCAAGAGGATCACTTGAGTCCAGGAGTTAGAAGGTTGCAGTGATGATGCCACTGCACCCTGGGCAATAGAGTAAGACCCTGTCCCCCACAAAATTAAATACTTTCTCTAGTCCAATCACAGTTTCTTATCTTTGTGTCTCTGGTATTTAATAACTTGAACAAGCAGTAAAATATACTATGTATTCAGAGAGCCCCTCTGTAGCTGTTAGATCAGACACCAAAGGAGTAAAACCCAGAACACTCATATCTTTTAAAGCTGCAAAGCTGGTAATTTTTAACTTTATAAGCAAATGTCATATGGGATAATACTGACCTTTTACAATTTGATGACTCAAATGTAGAGATTATCTAAAAATGGAAATTTGAATACCTTGTAATATTTCTCTTAAGAAAAGACTTGTGTAAGTCTCTGCATCAACGCCAATAAACATGTTGCTTAATAACAATGGATTGGCATGGTTCTTCCCCAGGATACATTGTAGAGTCCAGTGAACTTTTCCTGTTTGTGAAAACAATCAGGCTGGGTTTAAATGAGGACTTGTCTCTATTTGGAGCACTTGTGAGCATGTAAGAAAATGTGTGTTTCTTTGTGAGTCATTAAATTAATTTTTCATTCTTGGAACTTCCATTCCCTAATCCTTTTAAAGTATAATTGGAAAACCGTTACCTAAGAGTGGTAAGATTGATCTGGAGTCAGTATTGAGAGCTTGTGCATGAATGGGTGAAATGTGCTGATACGGCTCTGAGCTTGGGGGGTTTGGAGGGATGAGAGGGAGTGTCAAAGACATTTGTGCCCATATGGGGCTTGTGAAATTTGTGGAAGAAGAAAAAGGGTGCCTGGGATGGGTAAGCATCTGCTTTGCTTCTGCTCACTCTGTTCCAGTCTCACCAACCTGCTCAGTGGTCAGAAGCCTGTGGGCAGTGGGTGAACAGAAAGACAACATGGAGCTGGACAGGGGTGGCTGGATCTTAAAATGGTTGGGTTAGATTTTCCTTCTCCTGCAGCTTGTTACAAAATTGATACTGTAGAAGAACCTTGGAAACATTGTGTTTGATTTAGCATTTCAATTTTATTTAATTTAGGGGATTTTTTCTAATCTAGAGATGTCTATCCCAAATTGATACCATCTTACACAGATGCTTGCCTCCCTGGCCCCGTACTGCTCCTGCTTAGAGGGCAGGGTGGTGCAATATCCCTTACTGTATTCTGTTGGAAATTCCTGATAGAGAGACTCTTTGTTATTCCACTTGCCCATGGTACCTAGAAGGGCTTGTTTTCTGATTATTTCTGCACCTGACATGTATGGCTCCTAAACCAGAAAGTCTTCTATGTAGGGCAGCTGGAGGGGCACATGCCTTCTCTGGAACTTTGTCCCAGGATGTTTTGGTCTCACCTTGCCAGACTGGGAGCCTTCTATTCCTGGGGACTATTGTGAGCTCCAAAGCTTAGATCTGTGCTTTGAGGGTGCATGCAGATCAGAGGGCCATCAGCAGTCTGGAAGAGGCTATATAAAGGGGATGGCGGCCTCGTTCTTTATTGCACGTGGAGTTACAGCACACAGCTCTTCCTTAATGAGTCACACGTCTGTCTTCACAAGGACCCCATCCCTGAAAGCTCCCCAAAAGGAGCAGTGTGGCTCTTTCAGCAGTCAGGAAGTGACTTTATTTAACCCTCTCATTCTATTGCCAGTGGAAGCGTGAGCAGGATTTTGACCTGCAGTTGCTGGAACGGGCCATGCAAGGGGAAAGGAAGGACAAGGAGGAGAATGGCTGGTTGAAAGTGCAGGCCATGCCTGTCACTGAGTTGGACCTGGAACCTCAGGACTATGACCTGGACATCAACAGAGAGGTGAGGGCAGGGACTTCCTTCATGTCCCCCCAGGAGACACGGCCTTTGTACTTCCAGCCTTATCAGCCTTCCCACTGGGGAGATGTTGTCCAGACTGGGGACAAGGCTTAGCTTCAGCATGGCCCAGGAGAATGGATGAATGGAAGCTTGGGACAGTAAAAGCAGCCCAGGCGTTTTGATGAAGGTTCAAATCTGTCTCTAATTTGGTTTTCTCTCTCTCTTTTTTTTCCTTTTTGTTTCTTTTGTTTTCTTTCTTTGTTTTTGTTATTTTGGTTTTATGGTTTTTCTTTCTTTTTTTGTTATTTTGTTTATTTGTTTTTCTTTTATGGCTCTCTAATTGGGACAAATTGTAATGTTAACTTCTCAGTGCCTTGGTTTCCTCAACAGTGAAGTAAGTGGTTGTGGTGTGGATCATGTGAATCAAGACGCTCCTGGGAAGTTTAGCAATGATCAAAGCCTGGCACCTAGTAGGCATGTGGTGCAGTAGTTGTTATTCTTACAACACTAGGAGTTGGCCTTGAAACTGGAAGATCATGCCAACTTGGGCGTTCTGACTTGGGGAAAATGGGGGACAGGTTTGAAAATCATAGGTGAAATTTCCAGCTGTGATGGAAGCTAGGAGACAGTGCATAGTTCTTGTTTGAATTCCTCTGGTGCCCTCTGGTGGCCTGCATGCATCATAACAGTTCAGGCATAGGAAACCAACTAGGGAACTCCAGGGATAACAGACTTAGGGTCCTCAAGATATAGGTGGTCTCTTGGGCTCCCGCTGTACCACGTGTAAACTCTGCAAGGCAGTGCTTGTAGCTGCTTTGTGCACCCTTGTATCCCTAGAATACAAGGCCTGGCCCACAGTATGTGCTCTGTAAATATTTGCTGAACAAAGGCAATGAATCACAGACATTTGTGTAAGGACTTGGCCTGCCCTGAAACTGCATGAGAGGAAATGTTCTCACTGCATGGAGAATGGATTTAGGCCCTCAGTAAGGCTTCCCTACAGGGCTGACTGTTTATAAGAGGCTCATTCACAGCTGATTTTACCAGTGGTATCTTTCTGACTCAATATGTTAGGGACTCATGTGGTCTTTAGAAACAAAAGAGCAGTGTGTGGATAAACAGATGCCTGTGGAGTTGCTGAGTTCTAGGGTCAGCTGGGGCTCCAGGGGTTCAACAAGTCCAGTCCCCTGCCTCTAGACACTTTCCCTTTGGCACCTAAACAGCCAAAGAAATCTGTGGCTTCTCAGATTCACAAAGGAAGCTAACACAGGCTGCCTTGGCAGTGAGGATATGTTCTGTAGTGTCCTCATTACCTGGCCAGTCCAGGGAAAAAGTTCTTCCTTATCTCTAACCTAAATCCCTGCTACAGTGTAATCTACTTCCTTCCTCTAGATCTGTCCTCATTGGTAATAACAGAAAAGAGCTTATTTCTTGCCACCTTCAGCAGAGTGGGTTTAAATCTATGCTCAGATTAGGCCTGGGACTGGATTTAGCTTGTTTTTAGGAACTTCAACCATCCCCATTTTTAATGTGCTCTTGTAACTCAAGTAGGAAAAAGTTCCCAGGGCAGGCAAAAGTTCCTTTAGTGTTTTTAGTCCAAGAAAGATTTTATCAAGCCGAGTTTGCCCCTGGGTCAGCATCAGATACTGGTAGGGATTTGGGGTCCATTTTCCTGTGGAAAATAGCAGATTCAGCATAGCTGCCTCCTGTCTCAATGAGAACTTTTTTTATAGGGACAGAAGGCATTTATGTTCATTCATCCATCTGTCAGTCATCCATTTATCCATCATGCATCCATTCCTCATCCCTTCAAGGGCACTAGATAGTGGGAGACGATGAGGAGGAGAAAGAAGAAATTGGGGGGGGGCAGAGAAGGATTCTTAAAGTGAGGGGAAGAGGATGAGAGTTCGTGAAGCAAAAGGAAGAACTTCTCAGACAGAGGGTCCACCATGAGAGGGGAACTGGAGGAACTGATGGGTCAGTATAGCAGGAGAGGTAGTCAGGGTTCTGTGAACCCTCCTAGTTCTGCCTTATCCTTCCCTTCCCTCAGCCTGAAGGAGGTTATCTGGTATAGTGGAAAGATCTTGGGCTTTGAAGTTGGACTCAGGTCCAAATCCAAATTCCACAGTTGACTAATTTTGTTATCTTAGCAAGTTACTTAACCCTTACGGACTCTATTTGCTTCCTCGTGGTGGGAAGGGATGGGGCTGGGGAAATCGATTCCCAATCCCAGACATCTGAGCCTCTCCCCCGGCCACCTCCTGGCCTTCTCTCCAGCTGTCCAAACCAGAGAAGGTCTCCATCCCTGAGCGTTATGTGGAGCTGGATCCCGAAGAGCCACCCAGCCTTGAGGAGCTGCAGGCTCGGTATCGCAAAGCTGAGAAGATCCGCAATATTCTCACCCGGTCAAGGTCAGCTTGCTCAAGGCTTGACAGCTTACTAGGCCCAGCCCCAGCTGGTGTCTCAGTCATGTGGGCCTCAGGCCAGGCTGGCTAGGGTGTGTGTTTGGCCAGGTCTCCCTCTCAGGTAAGCCCTTCTCTTTGGAGAGGGCAAGCTGGTACTCAGCAGTAGATCAGTGAGGAAGCTTCCTGGGTCACCCAGAAAAGCCTAAAACACTTAGAGGTTTCTTGTCATGGGTTGTCACCGCTCAACTGGGTTCTGAGTGACACTAGCAAGTGTGGGTAACAGAAGTAAGCATGGCAGGGAAGCAGAGCTAATTGGAGATGAGCTCCAACGAGTGTCCTCACAACATCTTGGTCTGTGCTTCCTCATTCAGCGTGTTAGATCAGAGCTAGGGCCCTCAGCCTTGTCCAGGGTGCTGGAAGCTTTACCTACTTCCTTGGGCACTAGGTGGGGGTCCTAGGAAGTAGCTTTCCTATCCCCTCAGCCTCCATAGCTTCAGAAATGTGTTGTTTGTAAGCCTCCCTTTCAGAGCTAGGTTAGCCATTTAATGTCTGAATGTAATAGGAACCTCCAGCTAGAGCTGTTAATTTGAGGTCTTTGGCCCTCCTAAAAGAGGAACAAAGCTACTATCATCATTTGGGTGTTTGGGGAGAGGCACACACACCTTTTTGTAGGGAAAAAGTCCACAGTATTTGTCTGATGCACTGCTAAAAAGTATTTGAGAACCTCCTAGCCAGGGAGTCCCTCCCCTCCTGAGGCTGATGCCAGGGGCACGAGGACCCAGAGTCTGTTTCCTGCCCGTCCTGCAGCATGTGCAACCTACAGCCGGCATCAGGCCAGGACAGGAACAGTATGGCTGACCTGGACTCACAGCTTCAGGAGCAGGAGCGCATCATCAACATCTCCTATGCCCTGGCCTCTGAGGCCTCTCAGCGCAGCAAGCAGGTGGCAGGTAAGGCTGCGGTTGCCACTGCTCTAGGGGGCTTGGCCCAGTACAGTGTGTCCCAGAACCACAGAGTCAGCAAAGACAAGGTGTCAGCATCGGCAGTTGATGGTCAGTGGTGTGTTCCTCTGTCCAGAGGGGTCCTGCTGCATGAGCATGGCAGGGCTTGGGAGGGGAGGTGGGGCAAGCCAGGCAGTGAGGGAGGTTGCTTAGGAGTGCTGGGGGAAATAAGTCCCCAAAGTGGCGCTGCTGTCAGCTTCCTCAGAGACTTAAGACTAGGATCAGGTTTTGTAGGCCTTGAGGCCAAGGAGCCCAGGCCAGAGTTTCTGACCTTGTGAAGGAGACAGGAGTGCTGTTGGTGTTTGGATTTAGCCCTCCCTGGAACCTCTGTCTTGGTTCCCAAACCAAAGCCACTGTTCACCTTGTCAGAGTATCCTGAGTCAGAAAGCAGGACTTAGCTGGTCAACTAGAAAAAATAACACTGTGGTATAGAAGCATGTATGTGTATAAAAAGCTGCTCTCAGCCAGGACAGAAACTCCAGGCTTGTCCCTTTTCCCTGTGTGTGTGTGTGTGTGCCTTGTGCCTTTGCAGTTCACCCAGCCCCATCCTCCCAGATGCAGATAATGTGGTGTATCTGGCTGGTACCCCTGGCCAGGCATGCTCCTTTGGGGAGGGGGTGGCTGTAGAGCCTGAAGTGGTGTCACAGCCCATGTGGGTTCACCAGCCCTGGCCATGGGGGCTAGAAGTGGCCTAGGGTGGACCCTGCCTGGGAAGCCTGGTCTGGGGAGCAGAGCTGTGGCAGTACCGGAGGCTATGAGAGTGACCGATGACAGGGGAGGGTCCAGAGTGTCAGTGGAAGCTGATTTTCTGTCCCCAGTAGTCCATTCCTCTTTGAGGACATGCTGAGTCGACTGAGAGGTAGCTATGTGATATTCTGTGGCTAGGGACACAGGAAATAGCTCAGCAAGACCCTCCTCCCAACAACCAGGGACTCAGCAACTCTTGAGTTTCTCAAATGGAGTGTTCCAGTGGGGGCTACTCCCCACCACAGAGTGCCCTCCTCTTGCCTGTGCTTGGCCTAACTGTAGATCTGCCATCCTCGGCTTCCTTCCTGCCAGCAGACAAGCACACCCGCCCTCACACGCCAAGGCCAGTTGGCGGGATCTTTCTCACCTCCCGCTGGGTAATGATCTTTGCTGCTGCAGCCTTTCCTCACTGCTGCTCCCTCTCTCATCTCAGAGACATATCCAGAAACCACAAGCCAGTACCAGCTGGTTCCCCACCAGGTCCCATGGATGCAGCGGGCCCCACACCACCCCAGCCCTGCTGCATGGGGCACCTGGTGCTACGGGAGCTTCTGAGGAGTCTAACGCACCACTTACTTCCTGTGTGCCCCATCTAGCTCAGCAACTGGCCCTCCTCCCGCCTAACGCCCCCCTGTCCTCCAGAACGGTGCCACCTTACCCCCCCTTAGCCAACGGACTCCACTACACCTTTGTCTAACACCTTCCAAGTAAGAGCCCCCGCCTGGCGTGCGCCTGTCTGCTCCCTGCCCTCGTCTCGCCCTCCCTGCTGCTGCTGAGATGAGTGCAGTGCCACCTGCTGCTGCTTCCTTCCATCTGCAAGGCAGCTGCTGGGGGGGCCACCCTGCACTGGAGTTAGTGAGGACCTGATGCTTTTTAGGAACTCAAGCCTCAGTGGCTCTGATGCAATAGAGACTATATGATCTAGACCTCCCTGAAATCTCTAGAACCAGACTGTGCCTCTCCCACCCTGCATTCCTTCCCTAGGGCATCCCAGTGCCCTAAGGACCAGCCAAAGGGGATTAGAAAAGAAGCATTAGATCTTGGCCTCTCAGGGCTTTGGCTAAAGACATTGAAAAACTGTCACAACTGGAAAAAGGCCCAATAAAGGGGTGACAGAGTGGTGTCAGAGCAAAGACTGGGTCTGCCTTTTTTAGTCACTGGGCACCTAAGGGGTAGGGGTGGGGAGAAAAGCCAGGGTAATGGGAAATTGGTCCTCAGCCAGCTGGTGGGAATGTTCTGGCCCCGCCCCTATCGTGTCATCCCCATGTGAGCATTTAGTGGTGAGATGCAGGTGGGATCAGGGAAGGACCCTAGAGTAGGAGTCAGGAGGCTGGGCCTCTGATCCATTGAGTCCTTGGCCTGGGCCTGTGGTTTCTGAGCCTATCATCTCACCTGGACAGGGGAGGGTCAGACTGGAGGCCTTGGCAGGCTTTTCCCTGATACATGTATTTCATCTCTCCATCATTTCGTGGGGCTTTCCTCTCTCCTTTCTTTACATATACTTATGGTTGATGTTGTTGAGCACCTACTATGTACCAGACATCTCTTTTGATCCACACAACTCTAAGAAGATATTCACCCCCAGGCCAGGTGTTGTGGCCCACACCTATAATCCTAGCACTCTGGCAGGCCAAGGTGGGAGGATGGCTTGAGGTCAGGAGTTTAAGACCAGCCTATACAATATAGAAAGACCTTGTCTCTACCAAAAAAAAAAAAAAATTTTTTTTTTTAATTAGTTGGGTGTGGTGGCACAATCCTATAGTCGCAGCTACTTGGGAGGCTGAGGCAGAAGGATCACTTAAAGCTTGGGAGTTCTAGGCTGCAGTGAGCTATGATGATGCCATTGTACTCCAGCCTGGGCAACAGAACAAGATCTTGTCTCAAAAAATACATAAATAAAATTAAATTAAAAAAAAACATTCACGGCTCGACACCTGTGACTCAAGTGGCTAAGGTACCAGCCACATATACCTAAAGTGGCAGGTTCGAATCCAACCCAGGCCTACCAAACAACAATGATGGCTGCAACCAAAAAAAATGGCTGGGTGTTGTGGTGGGCACCTGTGGTCCCAGCTACTTGGGAGGCGGAGGCAGGACACTCTCTTGAGCCCAGGAGTTGGAGGTTGCTGTGAGATGTGATGCCACGGCACTCTACCCAGGGGGACAGCTTGAGGCTCTGTCTCAAAAAAAGGAAAAAAAAAATTCACAAAGACAAAAAAGAAAAAAACAAAAAAAGACATTTACCCCCAGTTTACAGATGAGAAAATGAAGCTCATAGACCTGAGGGACTTGCCCGTGGAGTCACAGCTTGTAAGCATCAGGGTTTGAACCCCTTCAGTGTGAGTCCAGAGCCCTTGTTCTGCATCACCACTCATGGCTTCATCTGGATCACCCAGCAGCACTAAGTGTGTAGAGAAGAGGCTGAAATGAGGGACAGAGAGGATGTGATAGGGGACAGGTGTGATCTTCAGGAGGTGTCCCCTGGCTTTGGAGCAGAGTCAGCAAGCCCCAGTCAGCCTGACGGTAGGAAGAAGAGGTCCGTCTCCTTGGGCCCAGCTCTTGGGAGCTGTGGCTGGAGGCCCCGTGACTAAGGAACCACAGGGAAGCGCTCTAGTCAGGTCCTTCGAAAGGGCCACAGTAGGGTGTATGGGTTTCTCCTAGAGATCTGGGTGTGGTAACACCTCTCAGAAGGAGGAGAGAGGCTCTGCTTCCCCTGGACCTTTGTGCCCCTGTGGCTGTGAGGCGGCACATCTACATTCCCTCTTCCCCTCATGGGCTTCTCATTAGGAGGAAGGTGTGATCACCCTGTTTTTAGATTAAAGAAACAAAGCCCTTGGAGGTGGAGGAAATTGTCCACAGTCTTTTGATGAATGAAGGGCAGGGCCAGACTGGATCCCAGCATCTTTGCTCAGACTCTGCCCTGTCAGAACGGGGACCCAATTTAGGAACCAGCAGGTATCTGCAAGGGGGATGCAGGGTGGGGTTGAGAGCCCATGAGTTCTAGAAGCTGAGGGTCCCCCAGCAGCGGCCACATTGCCTGAGCCCCTTGCTGCTCCGTTAGCCTGTGTGCTATCCCCTTCATGTGTGTGCACAAATGTGCCTGCTGCCCGCTCCCTAGTTGTGAGCAGGGCTTCTGCCAGCCTCTCATTGTCTCCTGTGCTTTTTGCCAGCCCAGGCAGTGCCCGACCCATGACCCATTGTGCAGAAAAGAAGCCTGGAGCCCCGGGAACCAGTGGAACCAGCTTCCTCTGAGGAGATCGACCTTTCAGCCCCCAAAGAAGCATCTTCCAGCTAAGCAGGGCTCAGCTGGAGGGAGGAGCAGCTCACCAGCTGAGGGGTGTTCGCCACACGGCTAGGTCCTAACACTAGTTTTTAGTTCAGACTCCTTTTTACATGTGACAGAGGCACTTTGGATACACACTGTAAAGTACTGACACTGTATTTTAGAATCAGAATATATTTTATAATGTTCACCTCAAGGGCTGAGTGGCTGGAAAGATGAGAATACAGGATTTTATAGCTGCACATACAGATTCAGGTACTGTTTGGGTGACCAGTTTGGTTGGGGAGAAGAGCAGGGGGAGCAGAGGCCAGTCCAACTTCTGACAAACTCAGGAGAAGGTTGGATTTGAGGATGCTCTCCCAGTAGATTCCAGCGTTAGGCCTGTTGGAGAAGAGCGCTGTCCGGAAGAAGAGGGACCCTTGGCTGCAGTGAGCAGCTGTCGCTGACCTGGTGACCACTGTGTGAACTCCAGCAGTGTGGCATGGAGAGCCCAAGTCTGTGCCTTGGCCCTTGGGTTTGGTTTAGGGGAAACTATGTTCAGGATCACTGGGCTCCACAGCCTGCCCACCAAGTTCCCTCAGCAAAGGGCTCTTCTCAGAAAGAAAAAAGCTATTTGCTTTAATTAAAAAAAAAAAAATACACTTTGAAGTACAGAAAAGGTGAGAGAAAGCAACTTTTATTGTATCATAGCAATAAACCCCACACTGGGTAACATCTACCTAAAAATACGCGATGAATGCCTTCCCTCCAAATAGGCTGTGATGGGAGCCTTATTTGCCTACCACAGAGCCTCCCATTCCTGACAGTCTGCCATCAGCAGGGCCACGATGGCAGGACTTTGACTTGACTCCAGCCCAAAATGAGGAGATGGCTACCAAGCCAGGTGCAGAGTTTGTGGCCCTTTATTTAAGACACGTTCTTATGATCTTCTTCATATAGAAAACGATGTTTAAAAAGGAAACAACAAAAACCTCCATTGGGTGGAGCCACACTTTAAATGAAAAATTTATCTTGACTATTCTCAGAAAAAAAGAAAAGAATCTTGAATATATTTAGAAGTTGCCGTCTATTTTTAACTAACTCCATATGCTGCCAGTATCGACTTCATGACATTTGCCAAAATAAAATTTTATTTTTGCCTTTATAAGATTTTGTTGGGAAAATGAAATGAATATTTTGCAAGGAAACATTAATTTAAATAAAAGTGTAATGGTTTGCAAAAACAAATGTGATGTACAGATTAAAATATTAACCTGATACGTTTCCTGTTTCTTGCTGGTTGTATGCTCTTTGAGTGGCCTTTGTTAGTTTTTTTCCATTTCTTTGGAAAATCCCCACTGTTAGCGCTCAACCCTGCTTGTGTTCTCCTATGAAAAGTTTCTCTTGATGACAGTTCCTTGACACTTGATTGACTTTGGAGGCCTAGGGCAAGGAAGCCTGTGCTTCTGGGCCCTTGCCAGGCTTTGGCAATTGCTTGGGGTGGGCCCTCTCCCCTCCTCACCCTAGTCAAGGAGCCACTGGGCTCTGGACTCCCATATGGGGCTGGTTTGGCAGACAGACTGTAATCCAATCCAGGACAGCACAGACAGAGGATGCGATGGGCCCCCTTCCAATCCACACACCACCAGCTTGTTCCAATGAAGTGGGTTAGTGATGGACCATTACAAACTGGATTTGTATTTAATTCATTTGGACTTGCGATGTGTGCTTAAAACAGAAGGCAAGAGGCCAGTTTGATTTAAAGATGTGTATATTTCCAAGTTTGTTGTTATGGCAGTTTTTCTTTACTGCCAAAATGAGCATCCAAGGTTTGGAATGAGTTTCCAACTATTTAAATTGGGGAAAAATAGATTTTAAGGCATTCTGAACAGGGGATATGGCTGCTTTTCTTTTCTTTTCTTTTTTTTTTTTTTATAATAGCTACTGGTCTCAGTTTGAATTTTAAAGTAAAAAATACTCTCTGGTTTTAGGCATTACTTGGAGATATCTCCATAACAGATGAAAGAGTGGGGAATGATTCCATAGCTGAGTGCCAAGCCCCCCCCCCGGAAACTCAGGAGGCAGTGCCCAGCCCACAGGGTGGCAGGTTGTAGACATTCCCTCACTAAAAGCATGTCTTTACGTTGGTCTCAGTTTCTCTCATATAGTCATGGCAACCTCCTAACTGCTCTTTCTAGAGTGCTCCGTCCAGTAGGAGGGGTAACCTGTTTAATAGGAATTGTTGCCCAAATTTCAACCTACAGAGAATGTGACAGCCTTCAACTCAGATGGCAGAGAGCATACAGGGTCAGAAAAGGAACACTCAAGCTGCAGCCTGTGTGGGCAGGTAACGTGTTGCTGCTGGTCTCAACCCCTGGAGAAGACTCCCTCGTTACCTGAGGTAAGATTGGGCCATCAGTGAAAATACTAGCTGACCAAGGACAGTCCAGAGTGTGGCCCAGCAGTTCCAACTTCTCTTCTTTACAGGAGACCAGGGCCTCAGTAGAGTTTTGAGCAATGGGATTGTACCTGACATGGGGAGGGGACATACATATGTGTCTCCTCTGGCAGCACCTGTAGCACAGTGGTTACGACACTGACCACATGCATCAAGGGTGGCAGGTTCGAACCTGGTCTGGGCCAGCTAAATAGTAATGACAAATGCAACAAAAAAAATAGCCAGGTGTTGTGGCAGGCACCTGTGATCCCAGCTACTCAGGAGGCTGAGGCAAGAGAATTGCCTAAGCCCAAAGAGTTTGAGGTTGCTCTGAGCTGTGATGAGGCGGCACTCTACTGAGGGTGACATAGTAAGACTCTGTCTCCAAAAAAAAAAAAAGTGTCTCCTCTTCCATTGCTGACATTACTCCTCAGTTCTTTTTTTTTTTTTTTTTTTTTTGAGACGGAGCCTCAAGCTATCCCCCTGGGTAGAGTGCCATGGCATCACAGCTCATAGCAACCTCCAACTCCTGGGCTCAAGCGAGTCTCCTGCCTCCGCCTCCCAAGTAGCTGG